>BQNB010011345.1:0-18087 GCA_026074375.1 Tanacetum coccineum | reverse complement strand
TAAAAATGACAGTTACCTTTCATTGGCCAGGTAGAAGTCCATGGTTCTAGATCCTGTTCATTGTTGAATGGATCTTCCAACATTAGTGATGTATCCAGCAACATCTGTAATATGTTGCTTCCATGATCAGGACAGGAGGATGGGTAAGATATGCAACTAACTATTATATCATAATGTTCCCCAAATGCAGTAAATATTTCCAATCATGTATTTGTTTTCTGTCAATTCCACGCTATCAAGTTTGACTAATTGGAAAGGATGTCTCACAAATCCAGCACCTTTGGCCAAAGATTTCTGAGCGCTTATAGCCTCATTGAATTCCAGCATGAATGCATCATCTTTTCTAATGCGGTACTCCTCCTTATTTGGGTGAACCATAAACTTTTTTATACAGTATATGACCCCCTCTTTTAGCTTTATAAAATTATGCGCAACATTGGACCGTGCACTGCAATGGATGGCATTACCCTGCAAGTAAAATGTCTTAACATTTAGGACAACTGCAACAGCATGTTAACTTTTTAAAATGAAATATTAGAAATCATGGCTTACATGCGCATCAGAAACAACAATATCGGTACTCAAATACCGGCCTGTTACAGCACTTACATCCTAAATTCTACACAGCATCACAAAAATTATCCCGGTCACACCAACCTGTAGCTCATCCAAGAATAAAGGTGAGTCTGATTTGACTTCCTTCGCTGATGCAGATTCATCCAAGGTCAGTCTTCGGTCGACTGCAGACATGTGGTTATCAAGTGATGTTGCCTCGCTAGAGATGCTTATCTTTGATGCAGTAGCTTTGTGAGACATGATGAGAAGATGGATTAAGATATCTGGGCATACTAAATCCTTCCTCGCCAATTTATAATCATCAAGACAGGTTTAATTCGCAACTTCTCATATCCCCTTGCAGCAACCTTCTTGCATCCCATTGCATTTAATGGTCGGTTATGGGATTGTGGCTGTTACAAAACCTTCTGATGTTATACTTCATAATGAAGGTGGAGGTACTGACTGAAGAAGCTTGTAATGCTATTCAAGGATTTAACTCATATTGTTTTGTACACGTACTCAATGCACATCCTTATATGAAGGACCTAAATTCAGATTTTGTACTAATTGAAGAAGCTTGTAATGCTATTCAAGGATTTAACTCATATTGTTTTGTACACGTACTCAATGCACATCACTTAAATTCAGATTTTTGGGTACACAACCCAGTCTTATAATATAATAGATAACATTAATGTAGTGTACAATTTAATTATATAAATTACTAAACATAGTAAGATGTCTAAGCTTAAAAAATTAAGACTTTTACTTATAAAATTCCTAAATGCATTATAGATAGTTATAGATGATATTAACATATTAGTAGGTAAATTAAATTGCTAAAATCTGCTTTTATTGTTTTAAAATCTAAATCATTTAAGTTTTACAAGTCCTTATCCGGGTTCGGGTCCAAATACATAATTTTGGATCACATTTTTTTAATTTAATTGGGCCAGATACATAAATATCCAGATAGATATTTAGGACATATTTTATTCACCTTCACCATAGGCAGCTTTCACCAACAAAAAGAATCAGAACTGAGGATTTGCTCGTATGCACATTTTAACAAAATCAATCCCTCAATATTCCTAACGAAATCAATCCCTCCACATTCCGATCACTTAGTGGAGGTGCGGTTTCGGCGGTGTTCTGTGGTGGTTGGGCTCTTAGTGGCGGTGTTTTGGTTCGGAGGTGGTGAGGTCGGGTGGTGGAGCAGTATAACCAGGTGCGTAACGTGGATATTTTGTGTTAGGGAGAAAAAATTATTTTTACTACGACGGTGTAAAAAAGAAAAAAAAACCCTTGGACAAAAGTGTTGGTAAAAATTGTTTTTGCAAAATCAATAACAACTGGATACATCAAACTAAACCGAGAATCTTTAGTGGCAGACCTTTCCAAGAAACCAAGATGGTTCTCTAAGTTAACTAATCATGAATAATATCAAGTCGAGTCATCGGTCATGATATAAAACACAAAACATTTAAACAATATATAAAACACCAAGTTTTTAAAAAAATTATATATAGAGAACGCAAAACATTTGAAAAATTAGTAAACTTTTACAAATCAACTATTTAATCATTAGTTAATACTTATTACTTAATAATTGCAAAAAAGTTATAGTTAACATTAAAAAATATATCTTTATAGTTATTTCTAAAAAAGTCTATATGCGTCGGTCAACACACCAATACTTCCTCAGTCTATCATGTGACACAATAAATATGATTGTTTTATTATTTTTTCACTTTATCACTCCAACATATCTTCTTTTTAGGTAAAAGCCATAAGTGAACTACGTACTTACAAAAATGCCCCGACATGAATAACGAACCCAAAAAACACTAATTATGAACAATGCAACCGGATGAAGTTAGGTTATTTCCACGTAGATAATATTTTATGATTAAAAAATATAAATTAATTTACATAATATAATTTTTGCATTTACCGACCCATGGAATTTTCTTACCCACGTGGACCCGACCCAATCCAACGGTTATATCTTATCAAAAAACCCCCAAATGGTTTTTACACCATTTTTCTATGTAAAAATTAGGGTTTACAAAAGCACACCAAATCATAATCCTAATTAATAATCAACAATACCTCAATTCCAATCATGGCCACCCGTAGGTATCTTTAATTACCCCTACTATGTAAATGTGGTTTTTCATTGGTCAGGCGAACTGCTTGGACCGATCTCAATCCATGTCATAGGTTTCTCAATTGTCACAATTCAAATGTAAGTGATGCTTTGTAGTGTGTTATATTTATAGTCACTTGATGAACAAGTGTGTTTTCTCATGGTTTATAAGGTTACTCCCAAAAGGAGTTGTGATGTTATCTATTGGATTGATCCAGAGCTTAATAATGGTTGATATAAAAATCAGATGATTGAGTTGTACTTGGCGTTAAACCTTGATGAAAGGTATTAGTACATGGAATAGATAAGGGTTCAAGATCGTTTTGAAATGTTACAAGCTGAATATGATGTTTATCAAGCAGACATGGAGTTAAAGCTGAATGATGCAAAAAAAATGTTTAAGCTTTTGGAAGAAGATGGTTATTGTCTTAGTTATCTTGTTTGTTATAGTCAAACTGTTTTCGATATAGTTTCTGTATGATCAATATTGTGGTATTATGCTTGTTTTGTTAAGATAGATTTAGTGGTTGTGATGTAATGGTACTAGACTCAAATGTAATGTGAATGCAGGTTTTGGCAGTATCAATTGAATGACTTTATGTTTCTGTATGTAATGGTCCCAAAATAAGCACATAGAAACCAACTTTTGACCCATTCACTAAATACCAAGACAATGGCATACATGTATAAAAAAGAGGACATAAATAATGCAACTACCAATAAAAGATAAATTAATAGATTCTGCATTGGATACCTCACATAAGGCACCAAAATGGATTTAGTTTACAAAACAAAGTCTTCTTGTTCATTGGCTTCACAGTAGCCATTTTCATCCATTCATACCTAATCTACCAAGATTTTTAAAAGATGACACATATTGTTTTAAGGTACGCAAATATAGAATCATAAAAACATCAACAACTACTCTTCATCCTCAAAAATATTAAAGGCTTTGTTAGCAGTTGATCCTATACCATTTCCATCAAACTTGAACTTATTTGCCTGCATATTAGAAATCCTTTCAGATCTGCCCCTATTCTTGATATAAATCCTCATACATGTTGTTGCTACTTGTTTCTTTCTCTTGGATCTTGTATGAACTTGAATTTCTTGTGTAGGTAAAGTAGGTGCTGGATCTAGATCTTGAGCATGACTCTCTTTTGTTGTGCAGTTTTTAGGCGCTTCATTAACTGGTAAGTCCATAGAGACTTGGTGCACATTCAGTTTATTATCCTAATAGTCTAAACTTGAATCAAATGAATAAGCAGCTTCTAATGAATCTTTTGGCCTATTCAGTTCGCTATCCCTAAACTCTTTTGCATAGTTTTCCTAATACAAATTATTTGCTTTATTCTCTGCCTATATTTGTCTTATCCTCTCTTGTTCTGCTTCCTCTGCTGCAATCTCTCTTTGTACCTCAGCTAAAGCTTTTATATCCATCTTATGTTGATATTCCTGTATTATTAGTTTATTATATGTTTACAGTTTGTAAGTTTAAGTATAATATGATCGATGTTGAAAGTAATTGATATATTACCGTTGTAGTTAAGTAACAATCACCCATACTATCACCTTTTGTCACTTGGTTGTCTTCTCCTCTTTTGATTGGACTTCTAATCCTAATGGTTCCTCTTTTCTTACTTGACCCACCCAACACATTGATATTACCTCTTTTAGTTGTGCTCATATCTATCCCTTTGTCTTTAGAATTAAGTGGACCCTTACCTTTGTTATTTGGAATCTATAGAGGTTTACCTATAGTGTTTTAAATTGATCCACAAATGAATTTGATTTTGGTACTGTCTGAGACTTTGAAGATGTTTCCATGCCTGGGGGTTTTGGTCTTGATTGATTTTGACAACCTTTCTTGTTGTGCTCAACCTACCAACAAGTGTGACAGTGTATTACCTTACCAACTCTAGAAACATGATTGTCATCTTCTATAGGATGCTTGATCCTTTGTTTTCTAGGTTTGCCTCGCCTTTTCCTTTCAATTGGTGGTAAAGGTGATGGGTTCTCATAAGGTTTCCATAAATTTGACCCAGGGACTGGCCTAATGGAGTATTGATAAGCATTATACCATTGTTGTTTTGAATAAAATTCATTTACCCCCAATTCTGGATCCATGTTCATATGGTAATATGCTGCCATGGCATGAACACATAGAATCCCACTTAACTCCTATAACATGCAACCAAACTTATTTGTATGCAAATTTACTCCATATGCTACATCCCATCTTCTGACTTCAACCTCTCTATATCCACTTGGGTATACAAGCCAATTCCTGAGAAATAAAAATAAGGCACATGGTTATTATAAACAAATGACTGGTAATGATAAAAATGTTAAGAGTTACAAACCTTTGCCTTTCCTTTAGATATTCTAGTTGCCTTTTAACAGATGGAGTTATTGTATCTTCCAGCTTGTTCATATGGCACATTCTTTGCATTAGGTAAATCCTTATATCCTCTAACATAGTAATTATTGGCTTACCTCTTGCAGGTATAATCCTAGAATTGAAACTCTTAGATATACTATTTTTAAAGGCTGCAAAAAAATCTATCCATTTCAAAGAATGCTCTGCACCAAGAGTTTGGATTTCTCTCTACTAACCACTTGTGAGCTGTTGGATCTAGTTCTTTGATTTGCTCCATCTTTTGTAGAAACTGTTGTTCAACTGTGCAAGCTGCAGCACCCCAAAACAGTCTCTTATATTGAAGTCCACTCCACTTTCTTTTGAAGTTGGCATAGATATGCCTTGTGCACTGCTTGTGCTCAGAATCAGGTAAAAAAAATACCTGATACAGCTTCAACTAACCCCTGCAATTGTATTGAATGTTAAAGAAATTGGACTAATTTAAAAGTTTTTCACTAAATACTGATATAACAGCCAGAAAAACAAGCATGCCTTGTGGCCATCAGAAAGAATAGTAAGACCTCCACCATATCCAAGCTTTAAATCTTCTTGAAGCAGAGATAGGAACCAAGCCCAATTGTCTTTGTTTTCTACTCCTACCACAACCCATGCAAGTGGATACATTTGATTGTTTCCATCCCTACCCATGGCTGTCAAAAGTTATCCTTTGCAAGTGTGAGTCAAGAAACATCCATCTAACCCTATAACTCTTCTACATGCATCCAACCAGTCTTGCTTAATACCCTTAAAGCAGATATACATCCTTTTGAAGTAAATCGTGTCATCATCCTTGTCTTCAGTCTCTAATTGACATGTACTACCTGGGTAGGATTCCAAAATAGCTTGCCTATACTCCCATAACTTGTCGTAATGTTCCACTAATCCCTCCTTATGATCATACAAGGCACATGCTTTTGCTCTTTTTCATTGACCCATACTAAAATTAATTATGAAATTCTCCTTAATGGAGTTTTGCATGTATGAGTGTGTTAACTATGGATTATCAATTATCTCTCTTGCATAATGGTGAGTAATCCATTTATAAGTAACCAAACTACCCAATGTATAGTTTCTGCAACACTTATGGACTGGGTATAAGCTCTTAATTTGGAAGGACTTTTCAGTGCTCATCCAGGATGCCCACAACCTAAATGGACAGGGAACAACTTTTTGTAACCTCTTTTTCATATATTTTTTTCTTACTCCATCTTTCCTTAATGGCTTCACTAGTCCTACCATTCTTCTTGGTTTCAGGTTTAGAACTACACTCAGCATGATCAGGTTTGGAACTACAATCAGCTTTATCAGAGTTGGTACTACAGTCAACATCATGATTTTTATCTTTAGGCTTCTTTACCTTAAAAGCAGCACATTTGCCTTCATCTACATCTCTGCCATAATACACTAGCAATAGTCATTCTGTATAAACCATAGCTGGTATCCATTAGCTACCTCATAGTTTACCAACATATTTTTCAACTGTAAAGGATTTTCAACTTCATACCTAAAACTGGGTTGCATTGATCCCATGGAGTTGTAGGATCAATTGGGGGATACACAATGTTTTTCATGGCTTTACACTTAGGATCAACAATGTCATCTTCAGGGTCATTTTCTTCATGGATAAACCTACCACCTAAGTTAGTTATGGGATCATCAGTATGGCCTATGAAATTTCCTTTGCCAAGAAGCTTGTTAAGCCAAGGATCATCAGTAGTATTCTTAAAAATAACTACATTTTCCTCTCCCTTTACTTCAAAGTCAACAATGTCCTTTAAATCTTCTAAGTTACTAGGTGCATCATCATCAACATTACATTTAAATAGTGTCTTAACAGCTTGCTCTTTTGGTGTTTTCTCATTTTGAATCATCTCCATTACATCATAACCATTATGTTCATAATAAAGATCTATTATTGAACCATTTTCATATAATGCTTTAACAAACAAACCTACATCTTCATCTGTTTTCAGTGGTTTAAGACCTACTAATGGTTCATCAACTAACTTAAAAAATAAAGATGTAGGTGAAATAAGAACTACCCTTCTAATGATATCAAACATGTGAACATAAAGCATTTCTTCAAAATCAACATCATCTATTACCTTTAAATCACCATTTGTATAATCAAAGGGTCTTTCAATGAACACACCATCATGATAAAGATTAACTATAAAAAGCATTATAGTAGAATTAGACCTAAAAATATAAATAAAAAAATTAGGGTTAATTACAAATTAGTGCTTTTTAAATAACAATAAATCAGAAAAAATTAGTAAATGAAAATGCTATTAACTTAGTAATTATCACTTACATTATACTAATTGTTTGATGATTTAACGCATATTATGGATTTAGTGATTAGGGTTTTTGTTTTTTGAGAGAGAAATAAAGGGTGGGAGGGAAAAGTATGAATAACACTTGTTAGGTTTAGGTTAATATGTATACAAATAGGATTTTACACGTGAAAATGTAAATATTATCGGCTAAAATTAAAAATGATGTGAAAATGTAAATATTACAGGCTAAATCGGTAGCTGGTTACCATTATCTGAAAATCTTATGTATGTTTAATCGAGATGAAACAATTAACTATGAAGGATAGTTTGTTTACGTGTTCGTTAACCATAATTGTTTGTTTTTTTAAGTATGTAGTTCATTTATGGCTTTTACCCCTTCTTCTTCCTCTCAAACTGTTATGAAATTTTGCATCTGCAATTTCAAGTTTATTTTCTATACCAAATCTGTTAATCAACTCATCAGATGCGGAGTTATCCACCAAGAAATTACTTGCAAGGGGGAAAAATGACGACAAACACAAGAATCTCTAAAAAAAATACGCCGAAAAGTTTTGAGGAGGCACGTGCCCACCGTGCCCCCTTCGGTAGCTCCGCCTTCGGGTATAAGGTTGAGACGTCCGATGGTGGTGGGGATTGGTGTGTTTTGAGGGTATAGAGGTAAGTGACATATTAGATATGTGTTTATAATGCTAATGATTGAATTTTCTATAACAAATAAGTGTAAGTGTTTGAAAATTCAGACTTTCTAATTAAAGAATAGTCTCAAATGCTTTATAATGTAATATACATTATGATTTATATCTATCTTCTGTTAGTTGTTCATGTTCCCCGGATATGATCGGTATTTTTGTTTATAAAAAGGGGTATTTTTTTGGTCAACCGACCCATAGGGTATAAAAACGGGTTAAAAAACCTTAGATGGAAAAAGTTAATAAAAGTTAGATACCACATGGATTAAAATTAATGAGGTGGAAATTATAAAAATTATGTTTCTTATATTTATTTGTACCAACAAGTTTGGTTGGTGATAATGAGAGTATATATTTTATTTTGGCTATGTCGAGAAATTGAAAAAAGTACGTTAGTAAATAATGGTTTTAACCCTAAATTAGATGAAGTATTGACACAAAGTTAAAGATTGCTAATGGTTTGTAAATAAAAAGATCATAAAATAAAATGCAACAGGTAAATACAAAAGAAAATTAGAAATAATAACAATAGAACTTGAGTGTCTATAAAAAACATATAACAATAATGCGAGGTTATGTTATTTGATTCTTTAAAGAGAATCATGATAAAACTTGATGTTTTATTTTTTTTCATCTAACATAACATGAGGTTGCTATTGATTTTATTCATTGAATCAAATTAGAACTTTAGGTTTTAATAAAAAAATTTAAAACATAATACGAAGTTGTGATATTGATCTTCATGAAAGGATCATATTATCGCGATTCATCTAAAAAAATGACAAAGAATTTGAGGTTTTTTACAAGATATAACAATAACTTGAGGTTATTGTATTTTAATTCTATTCATTTTAATAAAACTTGAGGTTTTTAATAAATAAATATAATTATAACATGAGGTTGTGATAATTTTTGATTCTTTTGATGAGATCATAGTAGATCTTGAGGATCTTAAAACAAAGCAGAAAAAGAAATGTATAAACAACAACATTGATGTTACTTTATTCAATTCTCGTAAAGAAGCAATAGTAGAACTTGAGGTTCTATTATGTAGTTTTGATTCTTTTTATGTAGGCATGATAAAACATCTTTTTTAATTGTAAATTGCAAAAAGAAATTCAATAGAGGCAAAGAAGAATAAAACAAATTTCAACTATTTCTTGCTTCAACATAATTAAAGAATGCAAAATATTAGAATAGAAAACAATACACTATAACTAATGAGGTAAGATTTCTTTTACGATTTATATAAATCTATTAATAATATAATTGTTATTTAAGGTTTATCCTCAAATATTTAACAGTAGAATGATGACCATATAACTGTTAACCCATAACATATAAAGATTATATAAAATAACATATAGTATGATGTGTGTATGATGTGTGTTTAAAGATTTACCTTTAAACGGGTTCTTGGAAAACAAGTAAGGTTTAGCTTTGTCTTAGGATTTAAGAAAAGTGATTACTTGGAGTACAAGGTATATCAAGGTTGGGACTTGAGGTGGAAAGATCAAAGCTTTAGGGTTTTCTAAATGTTAGTAGATCAATCTTTACAGGAAAGCGGGGTTAACACACGGCTTGTGAGACTTGTTGGTAAAGTTGGTTAAAAAGCAACTTGACAAGGTTTGTAGCAAGGTTAAAGAAGAATGTTACCTGGTTACTAGTGCGGAATAAATCCAATCTTGAAGACGAACACAACCCAGCAGATTATGTATGACAGAAAAAGGAAAAGATACACAAGAATATAACCCTCAATATTAAATGTTTATTGAGTATGAAAAGAATGAAGTACAAACCCCTCCCCCCTCACCTCCTTTTATAGAGATGAGGGGGAGAACAAACAAGTTGGAAGAATGAAGTATAAAACCCCCTACCCCTCACCTTGTTTTATAGAGATGAGGGGGAGGATGGGCTTGGGCCGTAAACAAACCCAACAACCCTAATATGGCTATAATTAGAGCTAACTTTACACTAAACCCCCTGACCTATTGACTAAAGTAAATACTATATCTAACAATTTCCATCTTAGTATCACTATTAGTCAATACCGATACACAACAACCTTGACCTGTACTGGAACCTCGGACAGGGAACAACCTTTTACCAAGACACCAGTAGCAATACCTGCTACTAACCTTAGCTCATATCCTGACTCTGTCAAGAGAGTCCCTTTAGCCATATTTCCTTCTTCTTAGCCTCAGTAAACGTCATATATCTCGCTTCAGTTGTTGACAAAGCCTCCATGTGCTGCAAATTAGCTTTCAAGCTTCCTGCACATCCCAGTATCATCAACCCGTACCCTGTGATTGATCTACTCATGACAGTCATCGATCTTCCTATGGCGTAGTTAAAATTCACAAAAGCCTGTACGTTTGTCTATAAAACACGATCAAACCCATCCAACATATCCACACCGGCCGATGCTATGCCAGGTCTCGTGCATACCACCTGATACTCATGGCTTCCAACTGTATATATATATATGACCACTTACCATTCTTTCTCACATCACAGTCCCTGATAGACTATCCTCCAACGATAGTGTGGAGTGCCCCTTCAAGAAAGTCTATACTAACTTTTCGTTATGAATCCTGGACTGTAACACCCTCAGAGTATTACCACTCTGTCTGATGATCTCCAAACCAAGTACATTTCCCTTTGCTTTAACGAGTAAACCCTTGGTAACCCAGATATCAGTCTTGCATCCGTAAAAAAAACCATACTATCTATATAGAGAAATAGATGTATGAACATACCTGGTGCATACTCCCAGTAATAGTCGTGGCCGTCGTCACTGCTTTTCCTGCAACCGTTGTTTAGCACATACACATCTGACCGAACATCCATACCTTCTTTCAATCCAGCCTTCCACTTGGAAATCACCTCACAGGCAACTGTATCATTGAAAGTCAATGACTCATATGCATAAATCTTCTCCACTGTAGCAACTGCAAAAGCAGCCTCATTACCGTCTTCTCTATACCCGAATAGTTCACATGCTAAGTGTTGCTCCCTATCACGTACTAACTGATAGTCCATTAAATCTTGAGCTTGTACTTCTTGTAAACCAACTTCTTGATCGACATTCTCCTGAGGTTCCACCTCAAATGTATGATCCCCTAGCGGTGCCACCTCAAACTCAAATCCATGCAACACCTGCATTAAACCCGTACCTACACCAAAATCAATGAAAGTTTTCTTGTATTCCCCACTCTCATTGAAACCCATATTCCTGTAATGCACTACCTTTGAAGTAACGTCATCTAACCTCTAAAGCTTATTACCTACTATACCTTTGCGGCATCTCAGGAATATGCACTTGACCTTAACCAGTTCAAGCATCCCTTGCTTAATACTAGCAAGCCAACCAAAAAACCCTAACTTATCTATAGGCTTCTTGAATCCAATCGCTGATGATGGTGACATATTTACTAGATATGTAGACCTGGTTGTATCCTCTGCCCAAAAAACCTTAGACAGGCCAGACTGAATCAGAAAACAGCGTACCTTAGCAAAGAGTGTCACGTTTATCTCATCAACCAACCCATTCTGCTGTTGTATCCCTACAACACCCAAATGTTTGGCGACCTCACTCTTCATACATTGTTGTGTAGACTTCTGATTACAAGAATCAAGAACATTACCCGTCTTGATCTTCCACCCAGTCTGATATTCTTTTTCATGCTGCTTTACCAAGCAGTCCGTGTTTGTCTTCTCTTCAGGTTGCTTGTTCTCCAACCGTCTTTGAGCCACTACAATATCATCGTTACTAACCTGAAAAACCTCAGCTTCACGATCCCCTTGAGCTCCTTGCAGTTCCACCTCAAACCAAACACGTTTTCATCATGTACTCTATGGACTCCTGTTTCAATACCAGGACCAAGTTGTTTGAACCCAACTTGTTTTGAACCTCCATGCTTTTGTACAATATTCTCATCTAGCTTTTCGATGTTTAACCTAGTATTCATACTAGCCATTCTTTTAACCCTTTGCTAACTGTTTAACCTTTTGTGAATTTACCTACACAAAACACGATCTACCAAAGTAACATGTTTGTAAAAATCCTTGCTTTATCGATATAACCCTAAGAATAAACCTTCTTAGAAATCGATCAAACCAAGAAACCCTTCAAAAAAACAAAACCCTTTCTTACTCAAATATCGATTGAACCATGGGCATAAAACCGTCCAACAAATCGACAACCCTTGAATCAAGAAAGTGTCCTACGCTTTTTGAAGTAACCTTGTCGTACTTTATTTATGCAAAACAATTTCTTGTAACCTAAGAAACCTTGCAACCTCGACAAGTCTTGGACTTATTCTCCGACCCTTTGTTTATTCTGATAACCTTGTGATATAAACCTCACAACACCGAATCAAACAAAGTACCTTGTGCGTAACTCCAAATAATAATTTTTTTTATTATTTGAAAACTAAGTCTTCTACACCTTGTCACGAACCCGGACAATCAAAGAACTCAAGAAACCCTTTACTGTCGATACCCTGCTGCTCCTTGACGTCAAAAACAAACCTCAACACCAAGAACTTTTGTTGTCGAGAACCTGGTAGCCCAAACAGAATAGAACCCTCCTGTTCCTTCCAGAAAAATTGAAAAATAAAGACCTCTTCTTGATCGACCCTAGTTAACCAGAGAACCCGCGAACCTGAGCTTTTGATATCACTTGTAGGATTCGATCACCCTACAACCTGGTTACTAGTGCGGAATAAATCTGATCTTGAAGACGAACACAACCCAGCTGATTATGTATGACAGAAAAAGGAAAAGATACACAAGAATATAACCCTCAATATTAAATATTTATTGAGTAAGGAAAGAATGAAGTACAAACCCCTCCCCCCTCACCTCCTTTTATAGAGATGAGAGGGAGAACAAACAAGTTGAAAGAATGAAGTATAAAAACCCCTCCCCTCTCACCTTGTTTTATAGAGATGAGGAGGAGGATGGGTTTGGGCCGTAAACAAACTCAACAACCCTAATATGGATATAATTAGAGCTAACTTTACACTAAACCCCCTGACCTATTGACTAAAGTGAATATTATATCTAACAAATATAACCTCCACACATGCAGATCTCTTGTTTTAAATTCAATTATTCAAGAATTATTTGAAACTCATGACCAAAGTTTGCATCTTCGTGTGAACTATTAGTAACATAAATACGAATAAAAGTTCTAGAATTACCTTTTGAGATCTAAAATCATATTTAGATTGTGCTGATAACGTATTGTAATGTAAAAAACAAGAGAAGAAGAGATTGAGAGGAAGGAGAAATCTTATTAAGAGATAATCTTAAGTGGTTACAAGTAGGCAATATACATAGGATAGATGATACATATAAAATCCTAATAACTATTAGACATAAATGTGAATATACATAAGCCTATATTTACAACAAATAGTACATTTTAATTCATTTTTTACTTTACTCTCGGCAAAAACAACTATGCACCTAACGGGCTAATGACATAGTCTTGAGTCCGCATCCAACTCCGCGTGTAGGATGATTATAAATACAAGTTTTCAAATGAATTAGTTTTGTAATAAAAAAATGTTAGCGAAGCTTGTTGCTCGTTTGCTTTCTAATTTTAATGAAACTTGGTAATCGAATACAAATTTGAGAAATAGCAAAGGTAGTCTAAAACTCAATACAAGTGATTTTATTATGAACTAATTGTGTCCACCAGAGTTACCGTGTATGCATGAGTAGCTTGTTTGCAAGTGTTTAACTTGGAGATGATTGGGCTTGACATAAGATGTTAATGCGTACAAATTTTATTGCACAAAATCTCAATCCTCACAGGGTATTTTCTCATAAGATGTTAATGCGTGAACCATTTAATTTGTACGCATAAACATTCATTATTCATCTATATCTTCCTCCAGAACGACCTTCTCTACTCTTGATAACATGGACACATGGAGTCTCACGCCTTTCTTGTTCTAGATGACATGGTCAATAACTGATTAACTTGATCAGAAAAATAAAAATGACCAGCAAACTACATTGCTATAACATTATGGGAGGAGAGTGGAAAAAAGTGAACATTCTATAAGATCACACAATGGCTTAGGGGTGCTCATTGATTCGATTATCGGCTTGTTCGGTTTATCATGTTCGGTTGATTCGGTTAATTTTTTTAATAAAACCAAAAATCGATACGAACCGAATTTTAATTGTACTTAACCGAGCCATAAAACATTTATATGCCATTCGGGTTTCAAGTTGAGCCGAATAACCCGAATTACAACATTTATATTTCTATAAAATTTAACTATATAGATTTTTAGAAAAGACAATTTATTTTAAGCTTAAAAGTGTTTTTATACAGTAGAATAAATTTGTAATTTTGTTTTTATATATAAAAATATACAAAAAAATACTACTATATATTTATATGAATTCGGTTTTTGATTCGGATTTCGGTTTAGATAGCAAAAACCATATTTAAACAGAAAGCGAATATTTAATTCGGTTATTCGGTTTTGACAATTTGATTCCTTTTTTTAGTTCGATTTGGTTTCAGTTTTTAGTTGGTATTACCCGAATTTTAAACACCCCTACAATGGCTACGAGATTAAAGGTTTAAGAGATAGATAAGTTCTAGGGGTGAGCAGAAAAACCGAATAAACCGAAAACCGAAACCATACCGAACCGAAAATAACCGAATCGAACTAACAACCGAACTGAATTCGCCAAAACCAGACCGAACCGAACTACTAATTCGGTTCTCGGGTTGGATATGGGTTTGGCACTCCGAACCGAAAACCGAATTCATATAAAAATAGATATATATTTATAAATTTATATATATATAAAAATACCATTAAAAAGTTATCATAATATAAAAAAACACTTTTTATGTTAATAATAATTTTTTGTTTACTAAAAATCTATTTAATTATTAAAAAAAATTAAAATAGTAAAATTCGGGTTATTCGGGCCAACCCGAAAACCGAACCGAATTTGAATTCTGTTTTCGGTTCGGTTCGGTTCGGTTCGGTTCAATTTTCAAGTTGACCCAAAAAAAAAAAATTAACCAAACTAACTGAATAACCCGATAACCGAACCGATCAACACCCCTGTGCCCTGTCCTCAACTAAGCCAAACTTATCAAAATGACATCCAGTTTTAATATCCTTATATTTGTTAACGGACCATAGTATTTGGGCCTAGTAGGCTAACTATCTCATGGTCTAGCAATATGTTTGCGAAACACGTTTAAGAATAAAAACATAGTTGTTCGCGCGTTGCTGCGAGGTCGGGGAGGAGAGGGGTTATTTTATATTTTAATTTTTTTTAAAAAATTTGAATACTTTTAATGCGGTAATTTTTTAATAGTTGTATTATGTAAGTATTAAGTTTTTTTTTTTTTTTTTTAAAGTGTTGGTAAAAAATGATTTTTTTAGAAGTTGGTCTTGTTTGTATAGGCCAATTTTTTATGGGCCTTTTTAATATTACTTGTATATATGTTTGAAGCTTATCTAACTTCTTAGGCATATGTACGCCTATACAGATACCAAACCGACATACAGTTGGACCAAGACATTAAAACGGGCCAAGAGAATAATCATGGGCCAAAAGTAAAAACATATAAAGCCCAATAGCAAAACGATGTCGTATTACTTACTACTCCAATATAGTAAATATAGTTTTCACATGGTGTCAGAGTTGCTCCAGATCGAGAGTAATCTCTGCTTAGTACAAGCATGCGGACCGACCGCTTTGCTTGTCTAGAATAGGTGGTGTTTGTAATTTTTCATATTTAAGGGCCTAAAGTGAAGAATCAAAAGCCTAGTTTTATAAGAACAAACAATTTTTGTTCGCGGTCAGAAGATAAAATTCGCCTTAATAATATGCGTTAAACAACGAGGCCGGGGGGGGGGGGGGGGGGGGGGTATATTTTTTATTATTTTTTTTGAATACTTTTAATGCGGTAATTTTTTAATAGTTGTATTATGTAAGTATTAAGGGTTTTTTTTAAGTGTTGTTGAGGAATTTTTTTAGAAGTTGGTCTTGTTTGTATGGGCCAATTTTTTATGGGTTTTTTTAATATTACTTGCTTTATATATGTTTTAAGCTTATCTAACTTCTTAGGCATATGTACACCTATACATATACCAAACCGACCTACAGTTGGACCTAGACATTAAAACGGGCCAAGAGAATAATCATGGGCCAAAAGTAAAAACATATAAAGCCCAATAGCAAAACGATGTCGTATTACTCCAATTACAGTATATATAGTAATTAGGGTGTTCATCGGTTCGGATATTGGGTTGTTGGTTAGTTTGGTTAGATATTTTTTAGTCAACCCGAAAATCAAACTGCACCGAACTAGAATTCAATCAAACTGAATTCGATTCAGTTTTCGGGTTGACCCGAATAACTCTAATTACACTATTTATTTAAAAAATGTTAATTATATAGATATTTAGCAAAAAAAATATATATTTATATTTATATAAATTCGGTTTACGGTTCGGTTTTCGGTTCAGATTGTCAAACCCATATCCAACCCGAAAATCGAATTTGTAGTTCGATTCGGTTCGGTTTTGTCAAATTTGGTTCGGTTATTAGTTCGATTCAATGATTTTCGGTTCGGCTCGGCTTCGATTTTTGGTTTTTTCGGTTTTTCTGCATATCCCTGCTAAAAATATTTCTTTCCTAAATCCCATCTTTTATATAATAAAATAATTACGTTATTTCGAAGTTTTTTGTGAGATTCGATCTTATAGAAAAAAAATTAGACTAATCAAGTCGCTTGATTTTGACACGTACGCAAATCGTGCGATCTGATTGGTTAAAAATAGTCAAAATAAAAAAAATGGTGGATAAATTCGATGGAGAAAAAAACATAAAAATATTTGTGTCAAATGTGTGAAAAACAAAATTTTTAAAAAAGATGAAGTAATTAATAAAACTTTACCGGTTAAATTTTAAATAAATTATATGAAGTTAAGTGAAACTTATAATTTTTTAATTTTTTTATGTAAAACCACGTGCATAATTATTAGTTGTACTAATATTACAACTACAAAACATTAAACACGAAAAAGTTTTCATATGCCCATATATTATATTAAAATTTTAAAAGAGATTGGATTTTTGTGTAAGCTCCATGTGTGCACGGGACTTATAACTAGTTTTTAAAAAAATGGTTTTAACTTCCAACGTTATCAACGATTATATAAAAGGTACTACATCCATCCCAATATTATAGTTCATATTTTCTTTTTAGTATGTTCAAAATAAGTGTTCATTACTAAAAATAAAGTTGAATTTGTTTAAATTTATCATATTACTCTTAGTCTAAATTGATATTTACAAAATTAAAAGAAAACAACAATTAATTATCAAAGGGTAGAACAGTTTTTATTTTTTTTCTTTCGTAAAAATCAAAGCAGTTATTAATGCATTTGTGGAGAATAATTTTGAGACCGAGGTAATATTAAATAATGGAATTTTAGGAGTGTTATTAAAATAAAATAAAAAGAATAATTTATATTGTTTAAACCCCCTCTAAACCTATAGATTGACCGTAACAAAAGGGCAACAGGTGCAATGTATACAACAAAAACAGAACTGTTTATTTATATTTGCATACAATTCGGTTCAAGATTACGATTTTAAATGTTATTTAATAACCACAAGCATATTTTTAGTTACCTTATTAATTAGAACGATCAAAACTGACTACCAAATTATTTAAGTATAACATCATTAAGTACTTAAAAAGTTAGTTCTCAACTTCTCATTACTTTATCAAAATACTATACAAATTTATAGTTACATTAAAAATGAGAAAAAACTAAAATTAATAAAAATATATTAAAATTAATGTTGAATCAAAGAGCACAAATTTTTAGAAAATATAATGAACTTAGATCATAAAAAAATAAATAGATAAAAAGATATTTCAATTTAAAAGTAAATGTGATTTTTTAA
>BQNB010011344.1:0-81708 GCA_026074375.1 Tanacetum coccineum | reverse complement strand
ACTTTTGTAATATTCGACAATGAACAAGTAAAGCTATATGCTTTTGTATTAAATCTTTCAATTAAATCCAATGTATCATTTTAAACGACTTTTTGTGTCGTTCATATATATCTTGTGCTGTTGATCTTGAAGTAACACGCCCCGGACCCTTATTCCGCTGCGACCCAAATTTGGGGGTGTTACATGACGTCATATATTTCACTATTTATTTTTAGTCTTGTACACGTTTGCTTTTAATTTTAATCGTTAAGTTAAATCGCGTATGCTAAAAATTGTCATTCAACATAAACGGGCATCAAACAATCAAAATGTTTATGTCAAGCAAGTGTTAGATAATTATTTAGAGGATAATTATTAACTATGCACATTTTATTTTTAGTGGCTACGTAAAGTGTTTACGTTTCGCGATAAAATACGTTTAGGCATTCCCAGAACCACCAAAACTTATCTACGCTTCAACAAATATCCATTATTATACATAATGCTCAAATTTTTTATAAAAGTTCACCCATGTTATCATATTGGCCGAATTCTATGCATAAGAAATAAACCAAACCATGCCATTTATAAGTTATTAGAAACATACACTTTACAAGTTATACTTCTACACTTAACCTACAAACTTATAACTTTCAAATAATACTACAAAAATTATCAACATAAAATTCTAAGACCTTCTTCTTTTAGTCCCTCTCCCCCCTCCTAAATTTCGGTGCAAATGTAGTCCCCTCAAAGAGACATAAAGCACCACCATTTTACCAACTAGTACCTTGTACAAACCTAGATTATTATAACTTATGTTCATGACTAGTTAACTTGACCAAATTTCTTCCTTAATTCACTCCCCATGTTTTCTTAGTCTTGGTCTTCTAGTGATGGCACATGTCTGTGATTTCAAACTAAGTCCTATGTATATAGTAAGAGTGCAATACATTATAGTTAATCCACCGCTTACTCATTCATCTTCACCAACAAAACTTCACACATATCTCTCATTTTCTCTCCCTAGGCCACAGCCAAAAACAAACACCCTTATACAATCCATACAATTTTATTTACTACACATTCAAGTATTCTAACATTATATCTAAGGTATCATAAGGTGTATTGAAGGCTTGGTTTAGTGTTTAAAAAGGTTAATCAAGAAAGGTGCAAGATTAGGGTTTCTTGAATTTATGGTATTCTAGTCTGGAACCTTGGTTTTGATCAAAACTAAGGTTTAGGATCTTATTTTCATCTTCATCCATACATTATCATAAGTCATCTAAAAACCCTACACTCTTTACATTTGTGATTTTATGTATATATAATGTCTATGTAGTAAATCACCATCTCGGAAACATATTAACATGTAAAATGGATTTTTACTTTTGATCATGGTTTGATATACCTTTTCATATGCTATATAATGATTGTTGAGAACAATTTATCATGGAAGTATAAAATCATTTTAAAAATTGTGGATTTAACTTATAAAAAGTATAAAATTAAATTAATAGTTTAAAAATCCTTACCGTATTAAAGGGTTTGTAAATAAACAAATGAAGGACTAGGATATTCTTGGAACAAAACAAACAATGGACTAAGAATACCAAAGAATATGGGACTTGTGGAAAAAAAAATGGTTTTAGAGGGCTTTTAACATGTAAACTAATCTAAAATTTATGAAAAACAAGTTTTATAAAAAATTTTTAACTAAAAGATGATCAAAACCTACGTTTTACTCAACGGACAATAAAGTAGTTATTTTAAGATTTTTATAAAATACTTACAATTTCCAAACAAAAAACTATAGTGGGCATATAGAGAACTCAAAAAAACGAGCTAAATATAACAAGAAGTTATGCTATTTTTTTAAGTTTAATTATAATTAAAATATATAAAAAGGATATTTATAAATAAAAGTAATTTATTTTATATAATTTAATTAGTGTTCACTAAGATTTTTACATTTTTGGAAAATATCATATAGATAGAACTTTTAATTTACTAAGTCGTGCTCAAAGAATCCACTAAAATCCGAGTTAAAAGCGAATCAAGATACGACTTTTACGAGATTCAAAAATAATTAAATTTATAAAAATAAATTATAAAAGTGCATGACCATAAAAGTATGTTTCATACAGAGGACTTAAAATACTAAAATGTAATATTTTGATAAATCTTCTTAATACGAAAGCGTGGACGTAAAGAACATACAAAACGGGCTTAAAACGAGAAAGTTATGCCATTTTTACTAAAGTGATATTTATAAATATTTTTACTTTATAAATATTATTTCACTAATACAATTAGATGGTGCAAGAAGCTAAAAAGAATTATATATGGTATTAGTTATTCAAAGTACTTAGTACTCTCATACTACCAATATTTAATTTAGGTTGCATACAGACGTTTTCCCCCCCCCCCCGTGACCATTTTTTTAGTTTGTGAATTTACATTGACGATTCACTCTCACTCGAAGGTGCGTTTATATAGCACCAAAACGTTTTACATTTACAATGATTTACAAGTTTTGGGGTGAGAAACATGCATGATTTTACAATTGGACACAAGTGAACATTTTTACATTATGATTACGTGTTTGCCTAAGTAGCGATAACCCACTAAGCCCATTATGAACTGTCAATTACTGAGTAAGCGCGAATGTTATAAATAGATCTATTTGGGATTGACATCCCCGTTCGGGTGATTAGCTATCACTGGACAAACGAACGTATACCATGTCGGATTTGGATGTTTCGGGTTGAACATCATCATAGGCAATGTAGGCAATTTATATTGCAATTCATTTATGTCGAGCTTTAGTGTCATGAGCTTAGGGAAACGTAATTATATTTTTGTGATGTTTGCATCTGTTGCATTATCATACATTTAGGAAATCTTGTGGTCTTACATTATACATTTTACAAACCTATGAATTACCAACATTATTGTTGACGTTTTAAAGCATGTTTTCTCAGGAGATCAATGAGGTACAAGACAAGGGATACATTGGTGGTCGTTATTTTGGAAGTCATATGCATTAAAGATTTGGTTGCATCACATTTTGGGGAAACATTTGTTATGGACTAGAATCTTTGTATTTTGAACAACGAACAAGTGAAGCTTTGGGCTTTTGTATCAAACAATTTGTTAAATCCAATGTATCGGTTTTAAACAACTTTTAAATGGTCGTTCTTATATATATCTTGTGCTATTGATCTATGAAGTAACACTCTCAACCCATATTCCGCTACGACCCAATTTGGGGGTGTTACAGTACTAACAATAATGCACAAAACAGTGGTAGTCAACATCAAAGTGGTGGTAGAGGTGGTCAAATTTACAGGAATGGCAATCACAGTTATGGGAGATTGGCTAAAATTAAGTTCCCTAAATTTAGTGGTGATGATGTGAAGGGTTGGATTTATAGATGTAATCAATTCTTTAAGATAGATGGTATTGAAGAAAGGGACAAGATCTAGTTAGCTTCTATGCATGTGTATGATAAGAGGTTTGGTGAGGATTATCCATGGGAATTATATGCAAAGGAAGTTGTTAAAAGATTTGATTCAGTGATTGATGATCCATTAATGGAGTTGAAAATTTTGAAGCAAGATGGTACAGTCAAGGACTACTATGAGAAGTTTGATTCACTTCTGAATAGAATGGAGTTGAGTGAAAAACATGCCATTAGTTTGTTTCTTGGAGGTTTTAAAGTTGAGACCAGTTCACATATTAGGATATTTACTCTAGACACTCTTAATGATGTGTATTATTTGGCTAAGATGTAAGAACAAACAATTGTAGCTATGAAATCAAGGTATGGTCCTGTTCTTAATACTCCTAAACTAGTTTCTAATGTGTTTAATAAGTCTACAATTGGATATCAAAGATCTAGTGGTATTAATGCAGTTATGCCAAACACTAGTTTTAGGAGTAATGCAGCACGCTTTAGGAAGAGATTGACTCAAAAAGAAATAGAGGGAAAAAAGGGCAAATCATATGTGTTTTTACTGTGATGAAAAGTACTTTCCAGGTTATAAGTGTAGTGGTCAGTTACATTCCTTGGAAGTGATCATAGATGAGGAGGAAGATAAAGGAGAGGAAGTGTTTGAGGAATGTGTCACAGAGTTGTTAACTCAGGAATCACCCAATGATTTTGTTCATGATGATAGTCTACATATTTCAATACATGCTTTAGCTAGTATTACATCTCACCAAACCATAAGGATAAGAGGTTATGTAGGAAAAAAAGTGGTACATATTCTCATTGATTGTAGAAGTACCCATAATTTTATAGATGTGCAGACTACAAAAAGGGTGAGGTGTAAATTGCAGAGTATATGTCCATTAAAAGTAGATGCGGCAGATGGTAATAGCTTGATTAGTTCCTTTATGTGCAAAAATTTTAAATGGACTCTTCAAGGATTGACTTTCATGACTGATATGATGGTTATTCCCTTGGGAGGGTGTGAAATGTTGCTAGGGGTGCAGTGGTTAGCAACCTTGGGTGACATACAGTTTAATTTCCAAAAGTTAACTATGGAATTTGAATATGCAAAGAGTAAAGTACTATTGAGGAGTACTCCTCAGTCTTCTCTAAAGTGGATGTAGGGTAATAATGGAGGTAAAGGAAGAACATAAGCAATGTTAAATTCTATGACCTTATGTGTTTACCCTTCTACTCTATTTGCAATGGAGGGATCAGGACATGGTAGTGCCAAACACTCATGTAAAGCTATAGCTGAATTATTGGAAGAATATGCAGATGTGTTTAGCATGCCAATTGCTTTGCCACCAAAGAGGTCACATAATCATAACATTCCTCTACTACCAAACACCCAACCAGTCAATATAAGGCCCTATAGGCATCCACCAAATCAAAAAGATGCTATAGAATTAATGGTGAAGGAGTTACTTGATTCAGGGGTGATTAGACCCAGCCAAAGTCCTTTTTCATCACCCATTGTTATGGTTAAAAAGAAGGATGGTACATGGAGAATGTTTGTTGATTATAGACAGCTTAACAAATACACAATCAATGATAAATTCCATATTCCTATGATTGAAGAACTCATTGATGAGCAGCAAGGTTCTGTGATTTTCTCTAAATTAGATCTAAGATCAGGCTATCATCAAATAAGAATTAGGGATGATGACATTTACAAAACAACTTTTAGAATACATGATGGTCATTTTGAGTTCTTGGTAATGCCTTTTGTGTTAACAAATGCTCCTTCCACTTTTCAGTCACTTATGAACACAATTTTCAAGCCATTTTTGAGGAGATTTACCTTGGTCTTCTTTGATGACATTTTGATTTATAGCAAAGATGATATTGAACACTTCAATCACTTGAAATGAATTCTTTAAGTAATTAGGGAGAATACTTTATATTCAAAACAAAGCATGTGTGCTTTTGCTGTTCCAGAAGTGGAGTATTTGGGGCATGTCATATCAGCTGAGGGAGTGGCAACTGATAAATCCAAGATTCAAGCTATGAAGGAATGGCCCATACCTAAGACTGTCAAATAGTTAAGGGGGTTTTTAGGCCTTACTGGAATTTATAGAATATTTATAAGACATTATGCCATCATCAGTAAGCCATTGACACAATTGTTGAAGAAACAATCATTTTAGTGTTCTTCACAAGCTCAAACAGCCTTTGAAACCCTGAAGATTGCTATGATCAAAGCCCTAGTGTTGAGTTTGCCAAACTTTCAAAAGGAGTTGATAGTGGAAACTGTTGGTCCCTTGGAATCTGATATAAGATTTATCAATTTAAACAAATCAGATTCCATGACAACGAAGTGAGTTTTAAACAGATATATATGTAGAATATAAAGAACAAGTTTAAAACACACAGAAGTACTTTTCAACGTATAGGTTCTTATTAGAATCAAATAAAGAATCTGTGACAAACCTTGATTGCGGAATAGCAAGGTGGTTGAATGAAAATTGGGGTGTTATCTCCTTCGAACTTAAACTCTAACCAAAGTTAAGAGAGTAAGAAAACAAACTACTTATGACTAAACTAAAGCTTCAGCTTCAGTAGTTCCGTTCAGTTTGTTTGAGAGATAAATGAACTCTTTAATGTGTATCACATTAATTGGAAGAGATAACATTTACTTTGGGAATCCCTTTCCTTTTATAGGCAAAGAGATTAGGGTTTACAAGTTTAACCTAGACTACGTGGCAAGCATTAAATGGGTGGTTGAACTACCATTTTGATGCACGTTTGCTTTCTTAGTACTAGGTACTATCCTTTGAGGAAAGTTGTTGTACTTCTATACCAACTTTTAGAAGTTAATTTCCCAAGGAGATTGCTTTATTCCTTTTGACATAAAGCAATCTTTTTCCCGCCTTGTAAACCTTCTAGAAGTGAAACAATAAGTTTCAACTTCTGTTAAGGAGATAGACAACGTTCAGCTTGGAATTGTCAACCAAGCTGAACTGAAGCTCTTACCAAAAGCCTTTTTCAATTTCTATACTGCTGCATAAACTGAAGTGAAGATACTTTCCAATCTTCTAAGGACCTGAAGAGCTGACGCTGAAGAAACTTCAGCGACTCAAACTGAAAGAATTCGGCTTGAGAAAACACTTTGGGGGTTTATGTTTAATTTACTGATAGACTAAAGGGCTCAAGAACTGAACCCCAAATCTCCCCTATTTGAAGTATACAAAATAGCTATGTTAAATCAGTTTTTTGTTAAGTGAGCAAAACAACTTCTTCTTACATAATTGATATAAATTTAACAACATAAACTGATAACCTTTCATTCTAACTTTCATTGCAATACAAATTAAAAAGATAAAGTTATTACAAAAGATTACATTCTATTGCCTTAACTGCTCAATGGCTCTCATCTGCTTGAGTGAGTTCAAGTTTCTCTTATTAATTTCAGCAAGCAGAAGAGAACTGAAGGTCCTAGCATGATCATCAAGCCCACGACCTTGGTAAAGTCTGAAGAAGATTTCTTGTACAGTATATAACATGGTGTTTGAGAAATCTCTTAAGTCTTCAATGGTAACAAAATCCTATCTATGATATGAGTTAAACAAAATCATACCTAGGACAGTTTCATTAAGCACAGTACCAGCTGGATGATCTTTATATTGAACTGATGACTTGAGCCTTTTGTTAGCTCTGAAGAAGTCATGAATGTCATCAACATGCTTTCTTTTCTTGTTTGCCAGATCATTCAGTCTATCCAAAGGATCCTGTTCCCTTAGAGGTCTATCCAAGTCGATTCCCAGTTCAGCTTCAGTTGTACGGAGATAGTCCATTCTTTCCTGTATTTGTTTATGGATGTATGTCCATCCTTTACCTATTTTGTTAGGGCAGGATTTAACAACTTCTCTTCATTCACCAAGATGTAAGTTACTGGCTTTGAACTCAGGAATGATTTCACTTGTATCATCTTCTCTATATACCTTCAAAGTAATTGGACCCTTTCTGGTCAAGATGTCACATTTGGTGATTCTTGATTTTGCTCTTCTATTCAGCATTTTGTCACAGTATCTGTCATACTGTAACTTATCATTGTAGTACTTGGTCATCACTTCTGGACCAAGAAGATCAATCAGCTCTTCTTTTCTCATTTCATCTTCACGTCTGGCAGCTTCAGATTTGGCTTCTTCCTCTATTTTCTTTTGTGCACTGATATGTTATTTAGTTAAATGGACATGTTCTCCACTTTCAGTGACAAAGTCAAACTTTTTCAATTCCTTTTTCTTAGAGGATTCAACCATAGAACCAGGCACATGTGTTGTTTCATTATTAGAATCACTTTCTGTACTCACTTCTTCAGCATCCTTTGAGGATAAGGCCTTTTTGCCCTTGTCTTTCTTGATATGCTCCCCCTAAGGTTAAGAGGAGCCTTTTTGTGGATATTGAGGAGAAGGAGATTGCATTTGAGTTGTTGTGGTTGTGATGATAGTAGGAATGATGGTTGTAGCAGGTGGTGGTGTTGGTTTTGGTTGTTGTTTGTTTAGGTTTTCTTTTTCAGCATTCTTTTCAGCTCTTCTTTGAAAAAGATGGGAGATGGTTGCTTGGTTTGTGTTCTTCTCCCCCTCAGCAGGCATAGTGTCAGCTTGGCCTGCTGAAGGAACACTTTGATCTTTAGCTTTTGATGAGGCAGAATCTAAAACCTGAGCAAACTTGTTTAAAGCTTGTGTGACATTTAGCAAGAGGCTTGGAAGAGCATTTAAGATTTTTAGCTAAGCTTGAACTAATGCAACCTGTGCTGGTAGTGAAAGAAATTCTGCTGGAAGTTCCCACTGAAGAGTCTTCAATTCAGTAACTTGAGATGTAAGACTGGTGAAAATTTTTGTAAAGTCATCCACCTTGGTGGGAATATCGTTTAAATCTCTTGGTAGCTCAATCTCCAATTCATGAACTTGTTTCTTTAACCCTTTTACTTCTCCAGTTAGTTCATTAAGCTTGGAAGGAAGGTCCTTCAGCTCAGTTGGTAGTTAGCTGCTAAAGTCATGAGCAGATAGAATATTCGAGAATTCAATTTTTAAGGACTTTACCTATAGCTCTTTGAGTTGTTCCACATTGGGAAATGAGGGTTGAGCTTTAAGGAGAGTATCTTCAGCTTCAGCTTTGTTCTTCTCTTTCTAGTTTATGCTTTTGAGACTGGATAATGAGGACTTAGTTGGTAAACTCTTGAATTTGGGAGGACCTAGTAGATGAGGATTTAGGAACTAAAGTGTCGTCAGTTTTAGCATTTCGAGTAGGATGAACTTCATCTTTTTCTGTCTCCTCATCTTTATCACTATCATCAACAATAATGACAGGATCATCTTTGGGAGAGTCTAGGTCTTTGAAGCTAGTTGCACATGTGATACCAGCTTTGCTAGATCTTCTAACTTGATTGTGCTGGAGGCTTATTCTTCCTCAACCTGTCTAGCAATGAAGCTGACCCCTTTTCCTGTTGTAGGTTGAGTGAGGACAGTTTCCAACCCTTCACTAATAGATTTGGTTTTGTCAGCAAGAACATGTGGGTCAGTACCTACAGATAAGTGATCATATGAAGGGTTTTTGGTTCCTTCATTCATACCCTGTTGTTGAGGTACAAAATTACTAGGAGCAGATAATCTAGGATCAGCTTTAGCTATGGAATCTGCTGAAGCATCACATCCTGATACAGACTCAGAGTGAACAATGAAAGATGCTAAATAAATAGGCTTATTTAAATTAGATGCTGACATACCACTATTGAGCTGAGGGTTGGCTCTTGCTTCACTGGTGACCCCTAAAGATGTTGGGCCACCAGTTGCTTGTTGGTCCTCTTTATGCATTCTAGTATCCACAAGAGTAGAGACTAGAGGTTGGCTTGGGTTTGAGTCCATGGCCGAGCTGGACTCTTTTATTTTCTTAGAATGGCCAGTTTTGAAACTGGTGGGTGCTTTAGAGGACCCACCTTTTGTTGCCTCTTTGCTGGATGCAGAGGGTTGTTTTGAAGAAGTTAAAAGCTTCTTGTGTCCAGGTTTAGCTCTAGGCTTTGTGCCTTGGGAAACACTCTCAGCTTTGGAAGAGGTTTTAGGAGCTTTAAAGACCACTGGCGTATCAGCAACGCAAATAGCCAACATGTAGTATGTGAAGGGAGGTTCTTCATGTTGGTTGGGCTTCAATGCCCAATTGTTGACACTAAAGACTTGAGTGGGGTAGAGTGTGAGTTCTCCATCTCCATAGCCTTCTTTCATCTTTTGCATCATCAATAGGGATAGAAATCTAGTGTATGGTACAACCTTTTCCCTATGTTTCTTGTTCAGTTTGATAATGATGTCTTCCTAAAGATACTGGCATAGTTAATGTTGATCCCATTTTCTAGACTATACAGTATAATGGAATCTTTGTTGGTGATCTGATCAAAGCCTCCAGTTTTACCTTCTAAACACTAGATGATATGTGCCATTAGTAACCTTCAGTTAGGAGGAAGAAGACTCTTTTTGAGAGTCCCTGTGGCAGGAACAGCTTCCCCATACCCAATTATTTTAAACCATGGCCTCACTATGTCAATGGATAGTGGTGCAACATACTCGCTAGAGTGAGGGAGGTAATGTACACCAATGGCATTCCTAAAGGTGTTTACCCCTACTTCGCCATAGATACCACCAGTGGGGGTTGAGAAGAAAACCTTAGAGTTTTCAAAAGCTTTAGCTAAGTACCAAAAACTCAGCTAGGTATTCTTTATACATGTTTAGAGATCTGATAAATGGTTTTCTAAGGCAACATTTAGAAATGAAATCAAAAACACATTTGAAGTGATCCCTGTTATTGTGTTCTGGGTATAGAAGAGCAACCTTATTGTTTGTGTTGAGGATGATATCTTCAAGGTTGAAGCCTACTTGTTTAGCAACAATAAAGGGTTGTTCTTGTTATGGAGGATTTTGTTCTTGGTTTGCCATTTGATGTGATTAGGGTTTTGATGATTTGATTTGTTTTGGATTATGAGTGTGTGTGTATGTTTTTGATGAGATTGATCTGTATTTATAAGAAAATGAGTTGTGATAGGTGTGGTGGATTATATGATTTGAGAACTTTTCACTTTTATCTTTGACAATTTGATAACTGCCATTTGGAAGTTATGAGTTGGTGAAAATAAATTTAGGGTTTATGAGGTTATGGGGAATGTTTAGGGTTTGTTTTCAACATGTGTGCTAAACTTTGTATTAAATGAAAGTCAGCAAAGTGTGCATCTGACACCTAGAACAGTTAACAGTCGTATATTCACTGAAAAAGTAGGTGAGAGAAAGATGATGAGGTCATTTTAACTTTTGGATGTCCTATATTCATATATTTTAATTAAACAACTTCTTTGAAAAGAAAATTATTTTAATAAAATAATATTACTTTTAAGGATCACATTTGTTTTAAAACTGACCTTGAGATTGATGTTTGAAAAAGCTGAACTAGGTTCAGGTTTGGTGTTATGTTATGCTGAACAGATTATTGTAATCTTCATCATCATCAATCTTCCAGCGAAGGCGACAAAACTCCAAATGCTCATGAAAATCCATGAATGAGACATATGTGATTGCTTAGTTACTTCACTTAAGCAAGCTAAAGGTTGTATGCAAAAACTGAACTGACACTTAACATATGAAAATTTGTTCAGTTTTGGATAAAAGCGTTGAACCTTTAGTTTTTTCCAGTCAGTACTGAAGCTTCAGGTTTTGAATCAATGTTCAACATACCTAGTTCATCAATCAATCATTTAAAAGATGGCTTATCCATGGGCTTGATAAAGATATCAGCAGGTTGATATTGAAAGGGAGTGAAATGAAATTCAATGTCCCTTTTTGAATATGATTCTTGATCTGATATCAATATGCTTTGTGTTTGAGTGCTGAATTGGATTGTTTGAGATTGCGATAGCACTGGTGTTATCACAAAATATGGGTACCTTTTCATATATGATGCCAAAGTCAGTGAGTTAACTTTTCATCCATAATATGTTGGCACAACATCCAGCGGCAGCTACATCTTCAGCTTCAGCTGATGAGATAGCTACAGATTGCTGCTTTTTAGCACTTCAGCATACAAGTTTGCCTCTTAGCAACTGACAAGCACCTGAAGTGCTGTTTCTTTCCATGTTGCATTCAGCATAGTTAGAGTCTGAGTGTCCTTTTAGGTCAAAACCTGAACATTTTAGATACCGAAAACCAAGGCTGAGAGCACCTTTTAGGTACCTAAAAATTCTCTTAACAGAACTAAGGTAGGATTCCTTATGTTTACTTGATGTCTTTCAGGGAGATCAGTTGAGAATTGAATGTCAGATCTGCTTGCAGTTTGGTTCATTTGTGATCCAATCATACCTTTATACTGAGACTCATTTACAGCTTTGCCATTGAGATCAAGTCCTAACATGTTAGGGGGCATAATTGGAGTATTCACTAATGAACTAATTTTGTCATACATTCTCAGCAGATCATTGACATATCTTTCTTTGTTGATTGAAATGCCTCTTTTAGATTGTTTAATCTGAAATTTGAGGAAGTAGGTAAGGACACCTATCATGCTTATTTCATATCTTTAAGTCATCAGCTTATCAAACTGTTTGCACACCTTTGTACTGGTGGAATCAAGGATAATATTACCAACATGAATTTGTACCAAAATCATATTTGTTTGAGTTTTGTAGATAAACAGAGTGTTGTCTATCATACCTCTTACAAAGTTATGTTCAGTGAGATAGGTTGAAAGAGTTTCATACCATACTTTTGAAACTTGTTTAAGTTCATTAAGGACTTTATCCAATTTTGCAGACATGGTTGATGAATTCACTCTATCTCAAAACCTGAAGGCTGTTTGACATAAACTTCTTCTTTTAGTTTATCATTGAGGAATGTACTATTGACATTCATTTGATAGACTATGAAGTTTATGTATGTGGAAAGGGCAAGAAAGGTCTTGATTGCTTCAAGTATTGCAACTGGAGCAGGATTTTACCATGATTTATGCCTTCATGCAATTGATGATTAAATCAAGCATTATTGCCTTATGTTACAATGCCAGATTCATCCTTTATTGAAAGGAATTGGAATTGTATCATGTGCTGAAGTATCTTCCATTTGGAGAGGTAAGTGTTCAGAGATCTGAATATCTTTAGTTTTGTGAGGTTACTAATGAATTTGTTTTCGTTTGTGTGTTTTGTGTTCAAGCTGATCATTATTAAAGAGTTCATCAGTTTGAAACAGATGATCATTTTTGATCATTTTGACCATATTGGACAGGTGAGATTTCTGCTTTAATAACAGTTTATTGATTCATAAGAATTCTCAATTGTTAAAAGCGTTTTAGTGCATGCTGTGGAACATTTACTTTCTCTCCTTTTTGAAAACTATACCATAACCATGACCTTCAGTGGTGTATGAGGATTTTTTTTTTCATACATTCCTTTAGGTCCTAGTACATCCTATATTTGTGTAGGTTATCCTTGATATGTTTTGAACGACCATTGTTCAAACGTGATAAAGATTCCTGATGTTACACTACACAAAATAGGATCAGGATGGTTAGTTTTGTTTAGAACCCCACCTTTTAGTGGGAGTCTTTGATCTTAGAGCACTTGATGATTCAGTCTTACTTGCTTTAAAAGACTCAACTTTCTTAGCTTGAAGGGCTTCTCTTTTCCTGAACCACTCAATTTCATTATGATCAGATGTGGTATGAACATTGCTACCACATGTATCACAGTTCTTTATGACGTGTTGAGGGTTTCTAGGTTTGATTCCTCTTCTTAGAGAAATAATCTTGTTATGACCATGAGTATCATGATCATAGCTTCCACATATTTCACATATGGGATAGTGTACACAATCATCAGATTAATGATCATTATATCTATAATGTATGAAGGAGGGAAAAGGTATTGCTGGCCTTGAAGGTCTGGATCTTGAGGAAGATTCACCTTGACCAGTATGATACTGATTTGTATGTACCCGATTCTCCCACTGTGCATCGGTCGTTACCAACCACCACAACCGCAACTGCAACAACAACAACAACAACAATTATGACAAACCGTCCGTACCACCTCAAGCCACATCAAGTTTCCTCAGATTCCATCTTACTCAACATCTAGGAGAACTCGAAACTATCGCAGTTTGGTGATGTGAACCACACGCCTTGGAGGAAAGATTAGACAAACATGGGTCCATACTATACAAGTTAGAGAATCAAGATATTCCTAATCAAGTGAGCAAAGCTATGGATGAAATAGTCATGGATGCTATTGACTGGGCTATGAACGCGCCACTTAGGGAACGCTTCAGAGACCTGCCAGAAGTTGATATGAAAGAAATTCTTCACAACCGAATGTGGGAATCCAATCCTACAAGGCTCTGAAGATCACATGATGCTGTACGGGCTCTAGAGAGTCTATGCTCGGATAAACAGAGAAAAGGTACTGTCTGACTTGGCTGAAGCAAGGAAAAAGAAGAAAAAGAGACAGGGCTCACCTAAAACACCATCTGGCTCTCCACCTCATCCTCCACCACCTCCACCACCACCAGCAGGTCCCTCTGGAACTTCAGGAGCCTCTGGTGCTTCTGGGTCATCTCAATCACCACCACCTCCTCCACCTCCATCCAACACTCAGGGTGGTCAGTCTACAGGCACCGATGCCCCCAGCTCCTCAAAGACGGCTGCTTCAGCAGAATATACGGCTTGGACGATGACCGACACCACAATTAAGCCGTCGATCTCACCAATTCCTGAAGAACTTCATATGGGTGACGATTCGACTGCAGACGAACAAGCATACTCATCGAGTGGTGAAGACGTTGGGCGTGATCATATTCCCACGGTAAACTTGAGGCAGAGTTGGTGGAAGCCCCTATTCATGTTGACTGCCTGCTACACCTGAACCTGCCTGGTCCATCCCATCCTCTGATCTGACCATCCCAATGAACAACTGGGCCTCTGCTCTGAAGTCTACCTATACACCTCCACCAGAGAACTCACTACTTGCTCAGATCGGTGATATGGCAACATTCATGGACTGGTATTGCAAAAAGCAAGGAATCTCTGAACTGACTCAAAAAGACCTGGAAGGCCCTGCATACGAAATTATCAAAGTCTTTCATCCCGACGTAGTGCATCTCCAGTTCCAAATGGAAGAATGCCACAAACTTCTCACCGATCAAGTGGACGATGCAATCCTAAGGTACAACGTCAGCAAACCACTACCGTTGGGTGGTGATCCGGGTCATGTCACAATACAACTGGATTTCTTCTTCAACAAAGACTTGGAATATCTACAGTACGGCCGCAAAATAGTCAGGCCTGCCTTGTCAATCTCGAAAATGAAGGCTGCCTATTATCCTGATGTCGGCTTAGAGCAAATGGTACCGGATCAGATGTGGATTGAAGAAGAATGCAAGTATGACGTCGCTGCGATGTATGGTATATCTCACTGGTGGTTTCAAAGACAACGGTTCTACATTGATCGACACACATCTGAAGGTGATCGCAGGGCTGTACGGACCCATATGCGTATCTTAAGTGTCGTCCGAATTGAAGTCTTTCCAATGTATGGGTACAATTACATGAAGAAGATTGTCCTTCGTCGCGCTGATCTCAAAGAATATGTCATCGCGGAAAGGGACTTCAAATATCTGTACCCTAGTGACTTTGAAGATCTGTACTTGTTGAATCTTCAAGGTCACTTGAACCATCTCTCACCCAAAGACAAAAAGATTCTCACTACTGCTGTCAACTTATGGACCAGAAACTTGGTTATCAGACAACGCGTAGAAGACTTCCAGCTGGGGATTAAGAGCTACCAGACGCAGTTAAACCTCACCAAACCTCGATGGGATGCCAAGGGATTTGAGTACAAGCATAAACTTAACAGTTTTGAACTCTCCAAGGGCCGTCACGTTTAGGGACAAATATGGCGTTCAGATGATCATGAGGTTCAATGAAATCCACAAGTTCAGTGATGGTACTCTACATCAGATTGATGAAGCGGTTAGATTAACAGTTAAGGGAATCTGGGTCAAAAGGAGGAAAATCTGGGTTTGGATACGTTTTGGACGAAGAAAGACGTCGACACAAGCAAGGAGTTTATGTTTGCCATACAGAAACAACTTAAAAGAAGACGTATCTTCCAGAATATGGAAAGATTGTAGGGGCAGGATAGAGTAGGAGACTTACCGTGCTGAAAAGAAAGGAATGAGAGGGTAGTTTTCTTTATGTTGTTGTCATATGTACTTTCTAACGTAGTTGTTTCAACTGTCTCTTAGGTTGTATATTAAGTAGTCATATGTTCATTATCGCTCATATAAACCTGAAACCTTTCTACCAAAATTTCTAACTTAAATCAATTGAGTCCCAATCTCAACGGATTGAAATTTTTGCTCGGGGGAGAAAGGTGTAATTTAATTATGAAAAATCTGATAAAAATTGTGATTACTTAAAGTGTAGGCTACCCCATATGTGATAACTCTTGTCGAACATCGATGCACATATTGAGGGGGATGCGAATGTTATGATGGTTTAATTGTGGAATCAACTAAGACCGACCATGTATTTAATTTTTCCGGAGTTATAAGGATGGTAAGGTTAGGTACTAGATTCCCACGATCCCGCTAGAGCCGGTGGGATCTACCTAGGGACATTCACTTAGTTAGTGTAGAAGTCCTTGGTATGTTCATAAAAGGAGTATAATGTGTGAATAAGGGAATAGTGCGGATGAAGATGGAGCTAGTGCTGGAACACACCCAAAAAAGGTTTAGTAATGAAATCTAGTAAGCACTGAGGGGTTGAAGATGAAAAGAATTGCTAAGATAAAGGTAGTGAAATGATAGCAGCCCTCTTAAACATTAGGGCAGAAACCGGGTCACTACATATGATGTCAGAAATTACATGGTTGATTGCTGACATTGAGACAAGTATCATGACCCAGTGATACGCTTGCACAACCCTCCCTAGCCACTCCAAGATCCTCAAGGACTCTTGTTTCATTCTCACAGAAGATCAATACATTTCTATCGTCTCCTACTCACTCCGAGTTAGTCGATATTGAAAAGGTGGCAGTCCGCTCCAGCCTCCGACTACCAAAAACCAAAAATGCACTAATGAGTCTAGAGCACAAGAGATATCAATAAATCTGTTAGGACACTATTCCAAATATAATTGTGTTTTCTCACACTGTGAAAACAAGGATTATCTAAGTAGGTCTACGCATTTATCATGTGGATCTTGCCAGAATATCCGAGTGTACGAAAGTATTCACAGTGCAGATGGAAATCCTGCTAGAGCCAATGTCAAAACAAGCTGCTAGGTAGGTGACTTGTGAGATCCTAAGATCAAGCTTGTGACACTGGGCATCGATTCGGTCAAGATTATGAAATTGACGGACGGTTGATTTTGGTAATAAAAGCTTAAAACTTCGATGTGTTACACAAAATCGCTTTTAATAGTGAAAATCGTTTGATTTTCAAGAATCATTTTTGTCTTTAATCTGTGAGGAGTACCTCACTGATTCACTTTTACCGTTCTATTAGTAGCAATACTATTAGTAAGGTAGCCTGCTTTGAGGTGTCCGGCAAAGAGATACTAGCAAGTACAGTGAATCTAATGCATTTGCGTTAGATGATCTAACACTTTGAGCTAGAAACCCTGTCAAGGAGGTTCTTATAATGAATCTACCTTATCACAGGTACAGTATTTATACTGTAAAACATCCTCACGGAACGATGGTTAATGCACCGAACTTGGGACGAATGACAAAGCCATATTCGTTCACAAGCTTTATTGTTAACTGTTGTATTTCAGGATTACATAAAGATGGAGATGCAGATGCCTCGTTCCAGTAAAGTCAATTCACAACACCATGCTCACACTTATGTATTAATCAATGACATCTTGACAATTGAAGATCTACAACACAGCTTCTGAACTTCTGATAAGTTCTTTCATGATCCAGAAGAGTTGTGAGTATGCGGGTCCGAATAGTCACAACATCACATGAAGGCATTAGTCCACAACAAGTATAATCAAGAGATTTAAAGTGGGATGGTGATCTCAAAAGAAAGCTCAAAGACACTCATAGTCCAAGGACAGAGACAACTACTGATGTACCACGAAAATGTTGAAGAAATCAAAAGACTACAAGCAGAATCAAAGATTAATTCAAATATAATGCTAGGAGTCTATTTGATTTTTTTTGGGATGACCTCCTTAGGGGGAGATTTGTTAGGATTATGAAAATCCATGTAAAAGTGTTGAGGGTTTCTAGGTTTGATTCCTCTTCTTAGAGAAATAATCTTGTTATGACCATGAGTATCATGATCATAGCTTCCACATATTTCACATATGGGATAGTGTACACAATCATCAGATTAATGATCATTATATCTACAATGTATGAAGGAGGGAAAAGGTATTGCTGGCCTTGAAGGTCTGGATCTTGAGGAAGATTCACCTTGACCAGTATGATACTGATTTATATCCATGGAAGACATAAAATCGGTATGATCACATGTTCTGTGATTGGTTCTCTTGCACTTTTTACAAAATAAGACTTCATAACAGTTCTCAGAGAGATGATTGTTTTGTCCACACAATTCACATTTCATTTTGAATTGAGTTTTGTATTTGTTTTGAAGTGCATTGGGAGGAACCTGTTGAGAATTCTTGTTTCTGAAGTAAGATGACTTTTTCTTGCTAATATGTAATTTTAGTTCATTAAGTTCTTTCATTACAATAGCCAAGGGAGGATCATCTTCCATTTTCACATTTTTTAACTTACCAGCAGGGGATGAGTTAGTTTTAGAAGCTTAAGAACTTTTGTTGCCTCTAGCAGGAGCTAAGGAAGGTTCATTTATTATGATACCTTTTAAAGTTTCAATTTTGAATGTGGATTTTGACTTCAAAATTGATTTGATAGTCTTTGGTTCAAAAACAAGTTCAGCACCAGTCAGCTTCTCCAGTGGAGGAAGGGGGTGCTGCAGACTGAAGATTCATCAACTGAATCATAATCAGTCGCTGAAGAGTCAGAGACAACAACTGAGTGGTCAGTTGTGTTTCTTTGTGACTTGTTTGAGGGTACCTTACCAGTATCATGATTTAACATAGTAGAATCTTCAGCTTTAGATAACTTAGATTTATTACTACCAGTAATACACACTTCTAAGTTATCTACTGATGACTTTACAAACACTAGGTCTTTTGGCCTAGAGCTGGAGGTATCTTTAGTGAGTTGGTCAATTCCCAAGATTTTCTTCTTTTGAGTAGGAATTTGTTCACTGATACATTGATTAACTTTATTATAACTATTTAGCCATGCTTCTGTAATAGAAGTAAGCTCTTTCAGTTCATTTATTAAGTTTTGATTCTCTTTGAGAATCTCAGTGTTTACAGGCTGCATGGTAAGAAGATCAAGCTTTCTTACTTTAATACCAAAATCTGTTCTTGAACAAGATTTCTATGTTTTGACATGATATTATTTCTTTGTTCTTCAACATAGTTTAGATTAATACACAGATAACCTAGAAAGGATTTTCTATCATCATTATCTTCCATTTCAAGAAGAGTGTGTACCTTTTTCATAGAGATCTTAATCCATTCATCATTTCTGGTACTTTCTTTGCTAACAGAAACTCTTTCTTCATCAGCAAGAGCCATAAGAGCTTTAACTTCAGGTACTTCATTGTCATCAGATGACACTTCTTCTTTATCCCAATCATATGATTCAGCAATTAGACCTTTGTTTTTTCCTAAGGAAGAACTAGGAGCTGAGACACTAGATCTGAGGAGGGCTAGTTTAGCATTGACTTTGTTGTTCTTGGCTTCAAAGTCTTTGGTATGCCTTGGTTCAGGTTTGTGTTCAGATGAATGGAGAAGTTTTGGTTGAAAAGGTGACTGATATGAAGGAACTGATATTTTTGACCTGCAGTCTCTTGCAAAATGACCCTTCTTGCCACATTTGTGGCATTCAGTTTGGTCAGTTGCTTTTGCACTGCTAAACATTTGAGTACCCTTTTTGAAGAACCTTTTAGATTTGGCTAAAAGAGCTCTTGCTTGGTATTCTTCTTCAAGGTCATTCATGTACTCTTGGCTGCTTCTTGTATCTTCTTCATCATCATGACTATCTTGAGAAACCTGGACAATAGAGGTAGAGAAGAAAGCAATTGACAGTGGAGTTGCAGGGACAAGAGTTTTCTCTTTGTTAGTATCATAAATACTGTTTATAAGGTTTTCTTCATATTTGAGTTTACCAAATAGAGAAGCAAGCTCAGATTCTTTCACATGATTTATGTTTCTGAGACTTTGGCAGAAAGCTAGCCACTTCTTTGGTAACCTATTTATAAAACCAGTATTTATCTCAAGCTTTGAAAGTTTGGTGCCATCATTTACTAATTCATTCATCAAAGCTTTATATATGGTGAAAGTTTGTGTTAGAGATTCACCGTCTTTGAATTTGAAGGTGTTATAGCACAACTTCAGGTCCATGACCCTACTTTCTTTCACATCAGAGGGCCCCTCATGATATAGTATCAGGTCATCCCAAGTAGATTTTACAGTTAAGCAGTTTATGACAGAGTTTATTTGGTCATCTGGAAGTACAGACATAATGAGACTTTTGAGTCGCTGATCTAAGTTAGCAGCTTTTCTCTCCTCAGGTGTTCATTGTGTCTCTAGCCTCCTTTGACCAGCTGCCAAAAGGATATAAGGACCGTTTGAAATGATGTTTTTAATTTGAGGTTCAACACCAATGATGTGGCACATGAACCTCTTTTTCCAATTGGTGAAAATTTTCACCTCTAGTACAGGAGCGGCATTTAACTGGCCACCCTTGTATTCAAGAGTCTGTGGTACTTCTACTGCTGCCATTTAAGATAGATCTTGATTTTAAAAATCTTTGAGCCTTTATATATCCTTTTAAATAGATTTTATAAACCAGAAGGCTCTGATACCACTTGTTGGTCCCTTGGAGTCAAATATAAGGTTTATCAATTTAAACTAATCAGATTTTATGACAACAAAGTCAGTTTTAAACAGATATATATGTAGAATATAAAGAACAAGTTTAAAACACACAGAAGTACTTTTCAACGTATAGGTTCTTATTAGAATCAAATAAATGATTCTTTGACACCCATTATTGCAATAATAGGCAAGGTGGTTGAATGGGACAATTGGGGTGTTATCTTCTTCGAACTTTAATTCATAACCAAAGTTAAGTGAGTAAGGAAAACAATACTACTTTTAAAACTAAAACTAAAGCTTGCATCTTTATTAGTACCATTGGCAATTTGTTTTCGAGAGATAATGAACTCTTCAATGGTGTATCACATTAATTAGAAGAGATAACATTTACTCTGGGAATTCCTAATCTTTTTCCCGCCTTGTAAACCTTCTAGAAGTGAAACAATAAGTTTCAACTTCTATTAAGGAGGTAGACAACGTTTAGCTTAGAATTGTCAACCAAGCTAAACTAAAGCTCTTACCAAAAGCCTTCTTCAGTTTCTACACCGCCGCATAAACTGGAGTGAAGATACTTCCCAATCTTCTAAGGACCTGAAGAGCTGATGTTGAAGAAACTTCAACGACTCAAACTGAAAGACTTCAGCTTGAGTAATACTTAGGGGATTTTATGTTTAAATCTACTGAAAGACTAAAGGGCTCAGGAACTGAACCCAACATAAACTAATGCTTGTGACACAGGCATTGGGGCCGTGTTACAACAATGAGGTCACCCTATTGCTTATTTGAGCAAAGCATTATCTACCAAACACCAGGCATATTCTACTTATGAAAAAGAGTTTTTGGTTGTAATTCTGGCATTGGATAAATGGAGGGGTTATCTTATGGACAGGCATTTCAAAATCAAAACTGGTCATTTTAGCCTAAATTACTTATTGGATCAGAGGGTTACAACTCCGTTTCAAGCTAAGTGGTTACCAAAATTGCTTGGATTTGACTATGAAATTTCTTACAAGAAAGGAAGTGAAAATATGGCTGCAGATGCCTTGTCAAGAGTTCCCAAAAATGAAGAAGTAAGTCAAACGTTCTCTTTGATTACTACAACTATTACTAGTCCTTTGTAGGAGCAAATCAAAGATAGTTAGGAACAAGATATAACAACCTAAGAATTTTCATCAAATGAAAAAATCTATTTTACTATTATCACAATTGTACGAGGAAATTTTTTGCTTTATTACATTACTTGTATTGTCAATATCTCAGTATGTCATGTAACTTGCATAACTAAAGTAGACGAGCTCACGCAACCTATCTATGACTAATCTCTGTCTTCAATATATGTCAAGAAAATATCTTAAATTGTCAAGTCAATATCTTTATATCATTTTTTCAATTGTAATTTTTCTATAATGTTCCGTTCGCATCGTTATATCAAAACGGGCTTTAATCCGTTATCATATACCTCTAACCCTAATCTCTTGGAATGATTAACATCTAAGTGAATTGCCAGATAACTAAAAGATATATACAAGTAATATAACATCTCATTTGAAATTTAACTCCCTCAAAGTCAAGTACTACTTTTCAAGCCAATGTATAAGACATTAAGCTTGACAGCTATAATAGCCTTTTTACCTTCAATTTCTTCAACCATCACTTGGTGTACAAGCTACTACAATCAATTACATTGTTTAATACCCTAATTATTTATTCATAAACTTTCATACACATTTTTACTCTTAAAACCCATAATCAAAACTCGAAACACTAACCGAGCTATAACTACACTATGACCCGTTCTTCGTTTTTATCATTGTAAACTAAACCAATACTCAAATAAGTTGTAATGTATGTATTTACAACTATTACTAAACATATACATCATCATTTCACCTCCATATTAACAACAGGTACAAGAAATAAAATTAGAACCATAATGAGCCCTAAATGATCATTCAACCCGTTTTCTCGTCTCTAACCATTTCATTCTCAAGTAATCAACCAAGAGCCATTGTAAACTCATAAAATGAGTTTACAATTCAGTATCTATCTTTATCTTGACAATATACAAAAGATTGAAGCCTAGAAAACCCTAATGAATCCAATACAAGCCCTAATTCAAACCACGACTTATTCTTTCCTTTGACCCATTTTAGCTTAAACCACCAATCAAATTTCATTAGTAATCCCTTATACAATGTCAAGGATCAGTATTCAATCACCTTTGATCAAGATTACATGAATTATAAGCCAAGAAAGCCAAAGAAACCCTAATCGAACCAAAAGTGAACCCGCGACCTTATTTACTCAATTTCGATCCGTTTTAACCCAAAACCACCTACTAACTTTTGTTAATACTTCTTATTACAAACCTTAAGATCATATTTTAATCATTCATTGATCAGAATTGTTATGGAATTAAGCCAAAACAAAGATACGAACCCTTACTGAGTCTTATGAAACCGAACCCTTTTTTGCAATATTGACCCATTTTAAAGGATTCATTTGCAAAATAACTTACCCACATGCATCCTAAGTTGCTTACTCAGCTGCTACAACAAATAGCTTCATTCAATTTATAGTTCTAAATTTTGCACTTGGGTCTACTTGTTTTCTTTTGTTAAAGCAGCGGCATCACAAGGACCATCCAACACCACAAAGCTACTTTCTAGCCGAAGCTTTGAAGATTTGAAGCCCCGGGAACAAGATACAAGGCGTACGAGTGGAAATACTACCCGAAACGACCCATTTCCACCATTTTTGCTCCTTGAAGCTCAAACCCAGGTTTTGAATGTTCTACTTCTGCTACTACACCCTTATAATGTTCATATGATCCTAAATATACTCTTGTTAAAGTTTCATAACTCAATTCATGCTCATTTTCCATTTTGATCCAAAACCGTACACCCGAAACCCTAATTTTATGTTTTTCTTAAAACTAAATGTTATAATGATTAAATATTGTTATAATCTATCCTAGCATGCTTAACTAATGTTAAAATAACCACTTTATTGATTAATGAATAAATTTGATCTTAAAACCCGCACGTTTACGTTTTGAAACCCTAATTTGACCCGTTTTGCTTCCTAGCTTAACGAATCGTTATTCTAAACTTTCGTTGCGTTAAATCTTCATATTTTAGTTTATTATAACTTATAAATGTCTATTGAAATGTTAAAATAAGCTTGCATGGCAATTTGGACATGTTTTGTAAATATTATCCATGCAAGGGGTATATATCATAACTTTCTGAAACTTATAACTAAAGGGGCTGAAAATGTCATTTTATCAAAGTTATAACTATAAGGGTCTATTATGTCACTTTCCAAAGTACAAGGTTTACTTGGTATATCTTTTAAACTTGAAGGACCAAAGTCGTAAAAATGCAAACTCCAAGGACTATTCTGCAACTTTTCAAACCCCAGGGTCTAAAATGTAACATTTTGAAAAAGTATAAAATCATATTCAAAACATTACCCGACATAACTTTAATTAACGCTTCTCGTGCTTAACTTTTCCAGATATTGAATAAAACCGATGATGTCGTATCACAATACTAGGGAGCTTCATATTACGGAGTTTCATCTTGGTATTACGTTCTGACTGAGTTGTTGGGTTTACGATTTAAAGTGCCCTAGCTCCTCAAACGTTTACTGAATGACTTCTGAATTATGATGGCCCGAACGGTGATACAATAATTCCAAACTCTTCAATCAAACTCATAACTCTTAAAACTAAAGTTCTAGAGTACAATCTTCCTAAGACTCAACATATTTACTCAGGTTGCGTGACGTGGCTGTTTACTATCATTTGCTATATCAACCTTCCCTGTTAAGATTGTGATAACAAACATTCCTGATAATATTTTGATGAAGGGTCGTTCTCGCTTTCATAAAATTTATTTTGCATCTACCTTCAGGTGAGATTCATAGCCTCGCTTGTTACTTATTTACATGTTTTATAAACCACGCGAGGGGGATCACATGCTTGGTTACAATTTTTTTATACTCATTTTTCTTATAACAATGTGATTACTTTTCAAAGACTTAGTGAAGTTATAACATCGCCTTACCTTAATTTACAAGTTTTTATAAACCCCGCGAGGGGGATACATCTTGTTACAACTCTTTTTATGAATATCATTTATCTTATATCAATTGATTACTTTTTCATAGTACTAGTGGAAGTCATAACTCGCCTTGACTTATTTACATGTTTTCCTAAAACCGCGAGGGGGATACATGCCTGTTAACAAACTCTTTTAACATATCTGTATTCTTATAACACAATGTGAATATTTTCAAAGAGTTTGTGAGTTCATAGTCTGCATTGCAATCTTTTCTATAAAACCCGTGAGGGGGGGGTACCTGCTATAAATTACGAATACATATGTTTTACAAATTACATGTTATCCTGACATATCATTACAATTAGCTGTCTAAGTTAATCTTTCCTACAATCGCGGTAAATTTGACTTTAAGTCGTTAAATTGACTTTAGATTATTAATGTGTTAGTTTTCATAAATCCTAACAAGTCGTTAAATTTGACTTCAAGTCGTTAAATTGACTTTGGATATGTATTGTTAGTGTCTAAATCCTACAAGTGTTAAATTTGATTTCAAGTCGTTAAATTGACTTTGGGATGTTAATATGTTGATATTATGAGCTCTTCAAGTCGTTAAATTTGACTTTGATGTTATTGTAGCTTGGTGCATTGTGCTAGACAAGGAACAAGACCAGACACAGGACCAATCAGACCCAAACCAAGTACGACGCAATAATACACTGTTACTATGATAATTGTATTCGTTGACCTATTATTATCATATAACGGGTATATTATATCGTGACCCAAGATACATACACAATACTATTTTCTTAACATTGTGTTTGTACAATTCATTTACTATGGATTGTATTCAAACTATTAGCTAACCTATGAATTTCATCAACCTTTGTGTTGACACTTTTAGAATGTTTATCTCACAGGTTATTGAGCATTATAACTGGCACGGGTGGCTGGACTCGAAGATGGCTAAAACCTGTTATCATTCACATTGTATGTAACTAGATTTTGGGACCTGCCTTTGTAAAACTTTGTTTTGAATTGAATGATAACGTATATTTTGAACAAACGTCTCTTTTGTGTCGTTTTCTATGATTATGATTGTTGTTTCCATGAAGTAATACCCTAGATTAGCTTCCGCTGCTATATGTAAAAATGGAGGTGTTACAGATTGGTATCAGCGCCATGGTTATAGAGAACAAGGTCAAAACCTTAACTATAACCACATTTCTTTTCTAGCCATCAAAGTCCTCCGTGCCACTACATTCCGGAACAAGTATGTATATTATTAATTAACTATTATACTATATTTATACCTTAAATAAAATACAAGACTATAATATCACTCTTTTGTTATGTACAATAGGTGTTAACAGATCGATATTTCTCCCAACGCTTATTATGTTATTAGGTTAGGATGCTTTAATCTATGAATATCATAAATATACTTCGGTATTACGGATTATTTCCAGCTCAGCAGGAAGCAGATCTTTTAAACTCTTTGGAAAACTCTACATGATAATTTTGATCCACACCAGTATTCTGACATACTTTTTACAATAAATCCTTGTTTGAAGAGTAAAGCATTTATGCTAAGGAATTACCTATTTCATCACCAGATCCTATTACTTCACCAGCTATTTTGACTCCATCTCCGATATTACCACCATCACTACTATTTTATCCTTGATATTTCTTTATTCCTGAAGAACTATTACCACCTAAGAAACAAATCTGTTCCACATCTTCCTCCTCAACTAGGTTATCTAATTCATCTCGGAATCAAACTCATAATTTGGTACCACCATCATCCTCAGTTTATACTCCTACCCCACCTCAGATATTTAAAATAGGAAAATGTTCAACTAAGATGTATCTGAAACATCATCGAAGATATTTTGAATTACTTAGATAAACTCTCTCTTCACCGCATTGAGAAAATGGAAGAAGGACGTATTAATGGTAACGAACTAAAGACCGAACTTAAGAGAATCCGTACTCAGATTATCAAACCTCAAAAGAAGAAATTAGGGCAAAAGGATAAGATTGCCTTTGCTCACCTACAGAAACTTCTATTCTTGACAATCATAGGAAATCCAAGCTCATCACCAAAGGATCAGGGAAGGTTCTTTAGGATGTCATCGTACCACAACTCTTTGACTAGTTCATAGCTTGATCTTAGCCTCGGGTTGTGTGAGTATTAAATAAAAACGCTTGTCCAAATCTTGACAAGGCAAGTTATTTATAAAGGCAATCCCGTTTCGTACTTTATTTCATCATCATCTCCATCATTTGCATCATTATCTCCGTCTTCATGAATCATACCATAACCCCTAAATGCTTAAAATTCAAAAATAAGCATTTCTCTTTAAGCATTTTAAGCATCACATTTTCTTTTAAGTATTACCTTTCAAAACTTGTGATGTCATTCTTACTACGCGTTATCTTGTGTTGATAGAATGCCTCCCAAAAGGACGTCAACATCCGAAACACCAGCCATAACTTTAGATGCCATCCGACAACTGATTGCTGATTTTACTGCAGCCCTGGAAGCACAAACTGCTGCCATGGCAAATACCGACAATCCCAATAGGAACACTGGACCCAGAGAAATTCCGGTAGCAAAAAGAGGAAACTACAAAGAATTCATAAATTGTCAACCTTTCTACTTCAATGGCACGGAAGGAGCTGTTAACCTCATCCGCTGGTTTGAACGTACTGAATCAGTATTTTCTCGTAGCCACTGTGCCGAAGAAAACAAAGTGACATATGCTACCGGTACTTTAACCGATGATGCCCTGTCTTGGTGGAATTCATACGCTCAACCTATTGGAATAGATCAAGCCAATCAAATCGCTTGGACCGAATTAAAAAGACTCTTAACTGATAAGTATTGCCCTCGAACTGAAGTCAAGAAAATGGAAGATGAATTTTACAATCTGACTGTGAAAGGGAATGATCTCAAGACTTATGTTAGAAGATTCCAGGAATTAACAATCTTATGCCCGAATATGGTACCAAACACCGAGAAACTCATGGAAGCTTTCATCGGAGGATTACCCAGGAGTATTGAGGGAAATGTTACTGCCTCGAAGCCTCAAACTTTGGAGGAAGCCATCAACATAGCCCAGAGATTAATGGATCAGATAATAAAGCATAATTCTATGCTAGAAACCAATGATCGCAAACGAAAGCTTGAGGATGAGAGAAACATCATCAACAACAACAACTATCAGAATAACTACCACAATAACAACCATAACAATGATTACCACCGACAGCAGAATAGAAGACAAGAAACCTTCAGAACTTATACTGCCACCAATGGATATTCTGGAAACCTTCCCTTGTGTAAAAGATGTAGACTACATCACACGGGACCTTGCAGTGTCAAGTGTCAGGTTTGCAACAAGATAGGTCACCAGACCAAGTACTGCAAAAACAACAGGGCCACAAGAAAGCATACTTAGAGCCGATCTTGCTTTTGTTCACTTTAGGATTTCTACCCTAGAAACAACTCTTGAGGATATTCAAGTTTCATCAGAGTCTTCTTCAATCTGAAAAACTTCAATCATCAAGCTACAATCCTTTTCGTTTATTACTTATTCTAGAATCCTGCTACGAGATACGTAGCATAAGTATCAACTCTTTTAGAGTTTCATATGTAAAGTTATCCATGAATTAATAAAGTGATAATTCCGTTACATCTTGTTATCTGATGTACAAAAATCGAATTATTTATCAATTCTATCAGATTCTATTATGTTCAACTACTTAAATACTCTCATCATACCATTACGCCACATAAATTATCTCTCGATGATATGGGCTGTCAGTACAAATCAACATCTCAGTATTATCTAACAATTACATTTTTCTACACATTACCATATCGTGTTTTAATGCTTAGGTAAGACGATTTATGATCATCTTATTTAAATGAATTAGGTCACTTCTTCATTTGAATAAGGAAATTTTAAATCTTTATTCAGAACTATGAATTTATATATTTCATTACAAGAAGTTGTTACGCTTCTTTTTGTAAGTGACAAATTATAAATAAATAGGCTTAAGTATATAACATACGTACAAAAAGTTTCTATCAATCGTTTTGTACAAACAATTCTTATCTCATTATCTATTACCTTTATTACCTTCATTATCTATTCATTTACAAATCTGTTATCTAACTGATTTAGAACTCTCTTACAAAGATTCATAATCATTCCTTGATCATTACTCATTTCCATGATCTCCGTATTCTAAAATTCTTTGTTATATTCTGCAACATAATAACAAGGAAACACACAAGAATCTATACAATGTTTTAAATTGATTTCAATACACACTAGGTTATCGAACATTTTGACTAAGACTTGTGATAGATTCTTATTCGATGTTGATTTTAAGGTTATTTGAATAGCGATTTTTACGATCTCTGTAGCACATCACGAAGCGTGGTAGACCTTTAACCACAGTTTCGTAAATGAAGTATTTCATCCACCCAGATTCTATCAGGATCTGAAGAAATTCTATTGACTGTCATCAAGAGGTGTGATCTTGAAAATAAGTAGACGTGTGAAAGGAGGTAATTATAATTATGGTGTACAACATAATTATAAATGCATCACACACGTGGACTTGTAACCTTGATTATGCCTAACATAAAAATTAAATTCATGCCTAGTACCTACATCTATATCACTATAACTTTCAACTAAATCTCGGGACGAGATTTCTGTAAGGGGTGGAGACTATAACAACCCAAGAATTTTCATCAAATGCAAAATCTATTTTACTATTATCACAATTGTACGGGGAAATTTTTTGCTTTATTACATTACTTGTATTGTCAATATCTCAGTATGTCATGTAACTTGCATAACTAAAGTAGACGAGCTCACGCAACCTATCTATGACAATCCTGTCTTCATATATGTCAAGCAAATATCATAAAATGTCAAGTCAATATCTTAATATCCTTATTACACGCCCCCCCCCCCCCCCCCCCCCCCCCCCCCCAACACCAATACATTATTCCTATAATGTACTCATTCGAAACGTTATATCAAACGTGGCTTTAAACGTTTATAATATACTCTAAACCCTAATTCTCATTGAAAGATTAACTCTATAGTCGAATAATGAAAAAGAAATATAGCATATATACAAGTAATATAACATCTCATTTGAAATATAAACTCCCTCCAAGTCAAGTATAAGTTTTCAAAGCACAATGTACAAGTCATTAAGCATGACATCTAAAATAGCCGTTTTACCTTCAATTTCTTCACCATCACTTGTGTACAAGCTACTACACTCAATATACAATGTGTAAACCCTAATTATTCTATTCATAAACTTTCATACACATTTTTACTCTTAAAACCCTAATTCAAAACTCAGAAACCCTAACCCGAGCTAAATACTACACTATGACCCGTTTCTTCGTTTTTATCCATTGTAAACCTAAACCAATACTCAAATAAGTTGTAATAACATTAATTACAACATTTTCAACCATATTACATCATCATTTCACCATATTAACAACAGTGTACAAGAAATAAATCTAGAAACCCTAAATGAGCCCTAAATGATCATTCAACCCGTTTTCTCGTCTCTAACCATTTCATTCTCAAGTAAGCAACCAAGAGTCATTGTAAACTCATAAAATGAGTTTACAATTCAGTATCTATCTTTATCTTGACAATATACAAAAGATTGAAGCCTAGAAAACCCTAATGAATCCAATACAAGCCCTAATTCAAACCACGGCTTATTCTTTCCATTTCGACCCATTTTAGCTTAAACCACCAACTAAATTTCATTAGTAATCCCTTATACAATGTCAAGGATCAGTATTCAATCATCTTTGATCAAGATTACACGAATTATAAGCCAAGAAAGCCAAAGAAACCCTAATCGAACCAAAAGTGAACCCGCGACCTTATTTACTCAATTTCGATCCGTTTTAACCCAAACCACCTACTAACTTTCGTTAATACTTCTTATTACAAACCTTAAGATCATATTTTAATCATTCCTTGATCAATGTATGCGAAATATAAGCCAAAAACAAGAATTCGAACCCTTATGAGCTCATATGAACCCGAAACCCATTCTTTTGCAATATTGACCCATTTTAAAGGATTCCTTTGCAAAATAACTTACCCACATGCATCCTAAGTTGCTTACTCAGCTGCTACAACAAATATCTTCATCATTTATAGTTTAAAATTTGCACATGGTCTCTTGTTTCTTCTTGTTTAAGCGCGGCCGGCATCACAGGACCATCCACACACAAGCTACTTTCTAAGCCTATCCAACACATCTCTGCCTCTATTATAACCTCTAGCTCTCATATGTGTCCTAACCAGATCACATAAGTTTCCTTAGCCTCTAAGGGTCCTTTACCTATAAATAGAACCAAACCCTCATTCACTTCTCATACCCAACCTTCTTCTTTCTATACCCAACGTGACTGGCAACCTTTCTCTGACTCCTTATGATTCCTAGGATCATCTAGAAGATCTAACTCAAGCAAGCTTTGAAAGATTGAAGCCCCGGGAACAAGTTACAAGGCAGTATGAGGCGAAATACTACCGGAAAGACCCATTTCCACCATTTTGCTCCTTGAAGCTCAAACCCAGGTTCTAGATATTCTACTTCTGCTCCTACACTCTTATAATGTTCATATGATCCTAAATAAACTCTTGTTAAAGTTTCATAACTCAATTTCATGCTCTTTTCTGTTATGATCCAAAATAACCAAAAACCCTAATTTCGCGTTTTTCTTAAAACTAAATGTTATAATGATTAAATATTGTTATAATCTATCCTAGCATGCTTAACTAATGTTAAAATAACCACTTTATTGATTAATGAAGGAATTTGAACTTAAAACCCGCACGTTTACGTTTTAAAACCCTAATTTGACCCGTTTTGCTTCCTAGCTTAACGAATCGTTATTCTAAACTTTCGTTGCGTTAAAACTTCATATTTTAGTTTATTATAACTTATAAATATCTTTTGAAATGTTAACATAAGCTTGCATGGCAATTTGGACATGTTTTTGTTATTATAATCCATGCAAGGGGTATATATCGTAACTTTCTGAAATTAATAACTAGAAGGGCTGAATATGTCATTTTATCAAAGTTATAACTATAGGGGTCTATTATGTCACTTTTCAAAGTACAAGGTTTACTTGGTATATCTTTTAAAGTTGAAGGACCAAAGTCGTAAAAGTGCAAACTCCAAGGGCCTAATTGCAATTTTCCAAACCCTAGGGTCTAAAATGTAACATTTTGAAAAAGTGTAAAATCATATTCAAAACATTACCTGACATAACTTTAATTAACGCTTCTCGTGCTTAACATTTCCAGATATTGATTAAAACGCTTAAAACTGATTATATGTATCACTATACTAGGGAGATTCATTATTAAGAGGTTTTCATCTTGGTATTCGTTCTGGACTGAGTTGTTGGGTTTACGATTTAAAGTGCCATTGCTCATCAAACGTTACTGAATGACTTCTGAATATGATGGCTATCCGTAACGGTGATACAATAATTCAAAAACCTTCAATCAAACTCATAAACCTTAAAATCTAAAGTGTTCTAGAATACATCTTCCCTAAGAATCAACATATTTACGCAGGGTTGCGTGGCGTGGCTGTTTACTATCATTTTGCTATATCAACATTCCCCGATAAGATTGTGATAAGGTCATCCGCTTTCATAAATTTATTGCATCTACCTATCAGGTGAAGTTCATAACCTCGCCTTTACTTATTTACATGTTTTATAAACCCGCGAGGGGGATACATGCTTGTTACAAACTCTTTTACATACTCATTTTCTTATAACAATGTGATTGTTTTTCAATAACTTAGTGAGTTCATAGCCTCACTTTTAATCTCTTTAATTATTTCATAAACCGTTGAGGGGGAATACATGCTATAAAGTACGGATACAAGTGTTTTACCAGACTATATGCTAATTTGATGTATCATTACAATCAATGTCTAAGTTATAAATCCTACAAGTCATTAAATTTGACTTCAAGTCATTAAATTGACTATGGATATTAATCTGTTTAGTATCACTAGATTACAAGTCATTAAATATTGACCTTCGTGTCGTTACTTTTAAATTGACTTTGGAATATAATTGTTAGTTTGTAAATCTAATGTCATTAAATTTGACTTCGTAGTCGTTAAATAGACTTTGGATATTAATGTTTAGGTATAATAAATCCTACAAGTCGTTAAATTTGACTTAAGTCGTTAAATTGACTTTGGATGTTAATATGTTGATATCATGAGCTTCTTCGAGTCGTTAAATTGAATTTGGATCGATAATGTGGTTGATGACTTTGAGAACAAGGCCCAAATAGACCAAAACAATTGGCAATAACGGGCTAATACACTTGTTACTATGATTCATTGCTATTAATTACTAATAACGGGGTTAATATAATTAACATGACCCAAAGATCATAACAATATCATTTTCAACATAATTGTGTTTATACAATTATTATACTATTACTTGTATTCAAACTGTTTATATCCAACCTATGAATTTCACTCAACCATTGTGTTGACTTTTTAGCATGTTTATCTCAGGTAATTGAGCAAGTTGCCTAGCACGGGAGTGGCCATGGGACTCGAGATGGCTGAACTGTTATCATTCAAACATGATGTTTTAGATTTTGGGACCTGCATTTTGTAAAAACTCTAAATATAATGAATGATAACTAAATTTTTCCAACAACGTCTCTTTTGAGTCGTTTTCTATGATTATGATTGTTGTATCCATGAAGTAATACCCCAGATTAGCTTCTGCTGCTATATTGTAAAAATGGGAGTGTTACACAAGATCAGGCACTGATAGCATTGATTGAGAAGTTAAAAGGGCAGCCAAGTAATAACACCATGTATACATGGGTAAATGAGCAATTGAGAAGAAAAGGGAAGTTAATGGTGGGAATGTAGATCAATTAAGAAAAAAATTGTTCTATCATTTCCATTGATATGCAGTTGGTGGGCATTCAGGGGTACAAGTGACTATCCAAACACTCAGTTTTTTGTTCTTTTAGAAAGGAATGAGGATGATGGTCAAACAGTGGGTAAGAGAATGTATAATTTGTCAAAAACAAAAGCCTAATTTGAGTGCCTATCTAGGCTTAATCCAAACTCTACCTATACTTGCTACTATATGGAGTGAAATTTCCATGGATTTCATTGAGGGGTTACCAAAGTCACAAGGCAAATCTGTCATACTAGTGTTGGTTAACAGATGAAGCAAATATGCCCATTTTATACCATTACAACACCCTTTCAATGCACAACAAGTGGCTCAATCATTCCTGTACAAGGTGTATAAGTTACATGGGTTACCTAACAACATTGTCAGTGATAGAGACAAAAGTATTTCTCAGCCATTTTTGGAAATCTCTATTCAAAGTTCTTTAAGTACAATTGAGAATGTCTACTGCCTATTATCCTCAAACAGATGGTCAATCGGAGGTGGTAAACAGATGCCTTGAGTGTTACCTAAGGTGTATGACTGGGGAGAAGCCAAAAGAGTGGATGCAATGGTTGTCTTTGGCAGAGTTCTGGTACAATACTAATTTCCATACCTCAATTAATACAACTCCTTTTGAGGTGGTTTATGGACAAAAGCCACCTATTCATTTGCATTATCTGGCTGAAGAGAGTACTGTTGAAGCTGTAGACAGGAGTATATTGGCTAGAGAATAAGTGTTGGATATGCTTAAGTTTCACTTGAAAAGGGATCAAGACAGAATGGTCAGTTTGGCCAATAGAAACAAGACAGATAGAAGTTTTGAAGTGGGCACTTGGGTCTTTCTTAAACTCCAGCCACATAGAAAAGTAATAGTCAGACAAGGCTAGTATCATAAACTGAGCTCAAAATACTTTGGACCCTTCCAAATCACTGAGAAAATTTGGGAGGTTGCTTATAGATTACATTGCCTAGTCACAGTTTGATAGATCGAGTTTTCCATGTCTCCTAGCTTAAGGAATGCAAAGGGAATGTAAGTACTATAGGGGAATTGCTTGTGTGTGATAATAATGGACAACTCATTGTTGTTCCTATGACCATTTTAGACAGGAGACTGGGAAAAGTTAATAACAAGCTTGGGGTCGTTGTGTTGGTGTAATGGTCAAATAAGGACAAGGATGAGGCTACATGGGAAAAATATGATGACTTAATTGCAAGGTTCCCTCAGTTTGATGCTGATGCTACTTAGTCTTTTTGAGGACAAAAGAATTTTAAAGGGAATGGATTGATACGTTTGATATGTTATGGCACGTGAGGTGCACGTGTGGGTGTTTTACACTACACACGTAAGGTGCACGTGTATTTCTCCATAACAGAATTAATAGTTTTTGGCGCTAATTCATCTCTTTAAATACTTCATGTACATTTCATTTAGCTATCTAATTACCAATTGACACGAAGAACTACAAACACAATACCAATACACCTAGGTAGCTCATGTTACCAATTGACACGATTATAAAAATCTTTTTTGGTGGATCGGGTTGTCAAAGTTATAAAAGATAAGACTATTTTCTAGTAAGAGATAGTAGAGATAGGGTGGAGAATAAAAAGATGTTAATATTAGCTTGGAATATTTACAATGAAAAATCCACACCCCTGATTGCAAGTTTTACATTCTATAAAATAATTTTACTTATAGAGAAATTAAGGAAATCCCCAAGTATCCCTTGGACAATTCCACTCACAAAGATATATATATAGAATACGTATATTAAACCGGGCAAGTATGATCACCCGGGTCGTTTCCCCAATGACTAGTGAAATAGAAACCTCGTTTAGGTTTGGATCCTGATTTGAATGAAGCAAAGAAAATTTTTGATTTACACTACTAAAATTAAAGGCACAATTAAACAACTAATTTAACAAGTTAAACTAATTACGAAAGTAAATAAAATGGACTTTAAGAAAACAAAAACAATTTAAATTCTTAAAGTTGTAACAGAATCCTAAAACCTTAATTATATACTAAGAATTTTTAGGAAAAGAAAAATATTTTTTTAAGGGCTTTTCGGATTTTTTATGAATTAAATAGAAATTAAATTGATAAAAACTAAGAAAAATACTTTTTAAACTAAATTAACTCTAAATTACTTAAAAAGATGAGAAAAACATTTTTTATTACTAATTTTTCTATTTAAAAGATTAAAATTTAAAATTAAAGTTGAAAATTAAAAACTAAAGGTTTGAAAATTAATGGTTAAATAATTAAACTTTGAAAATTAATTTTTTTAAAAAAATATAAAAACTTAAAAACTAAAAATTATTTAAAAATACTTTTTATAAAAAGAAAAAAAAATGCAGAAATCTAATTTTATAAAAAAAAAACCACTTTTAAACTAGTAATTATTAACTAATTTAACTAATTAAACTAAAAAAAACTAATTTTATTATTTAATTAAACTATTTTTTATTAACCTAACCATTTACCAAAAAACTCATGGGCCGACGAAAGTGACAAAACAGAAAAATATGGGTAGGCGGGGAAAATTTAGTTTTATTATAAAAAACACAAAAGTTTGATCAATTGACATGAAGCTGTCCTTAACCTAGGGACTTAAACAATCTAACTACTAACTAACAAAGGACTACACTGAGCTACTAACGAAGGATAACTATGTTAAATATAAACTACATGAATCTATAAAAAAATGCAAGACAGGCCCCTGCTGAAGCATCTAACAACCAACAACCAGCATCCTTTATATATAAAAAAAGAGCTTATTTTTCTTAACTTTTTAAAAAAAATCTTAGCCCTAATTATTAAAATAGCTGAATAAGCTTATTAGCGTATAAGCTCTAGCAACTTAGTATTCTATCTCTTAAACTAAATAAGCAAAGCAAATTCAAGGCACTTGACAGATTTTAATACTTAATAAAATCTACTTAATCAAACTATTTATGCATAATCTAAACTCTTTATTTAACTCTTATGAGACAGATTACTAGTTAAATAAACTACAGCCTTATTAAGTAAAAGAAAAAAGAACAAATGTAAAACAAATAGTGTGTACCTTGGTGTTCCCAGCATGAACAGGAAACAACAATAAGATAAGTGGGAGCTTATGGCTTATTCACATAAGCTTATTCTCGAATCAACAACAACTTAATCTAAGCCTATATGCTAACCATAGCTCTAAAACCTCTTGATACCATAGCAGCCATCCAATTTCCAAGATGGTATCAAGCCTTGATCGAATGAACAATAACAAACACAAACACCAATATTTCGACAGAATTTAAATGAAGACACGAATTAATATGAAATAATACTTTTATTAAAAACTGAAATAAAGTTTCTTACAATACGAAATGAAATAACATGAAATTGAAATTACAAATAAAACAACTACTCAATACTGAATCGAAAAAATTAAACTACTACAAAAATAAACTAAAAATTCACCACTAATAAGCTGGAATGAGGGGGGTATTTATACCCGAAGCTTGAGCTCACCTCCTTCTTCTAGACCCTTCTATCCTCTTATCTCAGCCCTTCAATCATTCTCTCTCCTTGATCTTGTATCTCAATCGTTCGATTGAGGCATGTGTGCACCCGGATCATTGAGTGGGGGGGGCCATTTTTTTTTTAATAATTGTGTGTTAGTTATGTGAGTGTATACACTCACTCCCACGCAACTTGACCAATGAGATCGTTTTATTTTGCCAGGGTGGATTGGGTTGGGTTTATGATTGATAGTGATAGATGGGTTAAGGGGTGTGAGGGGATCATTAACCCTATGGTTAATTTGGGTGGGGGTGAGTGGTTTAGAAACTAGGGTTCATTGTTCTTGAGTGGATTCGGTGTGTGTGTGAGTTTTAATCCGATTTGGGGGTAAATGAGGTGAATAGTAACTGTAAATGTGTTTATAAGTTTAACCGGGTAGTAGGGTTAGGGGTCGGGTTAGGATTGGGTAATTGGGTTGGGGCTTTGCTTATGATTGGCTGAAAGGGGTCCATGGGTTTATTTGACCCGGTCTAAGACCCGCGCCCTTTTGTATCTATGAGGAAATTACACATTCGGCCCTGTGTTTTGGCCAGCACCTTTTTCAGGTAAAAATAACTTTGGGTAAATTGCATATCAGCCCTTGAACTTATAAAACAACGGAGTTGGCTTTGGTTGACTGTGGTTTAGCTGCAGTTGACTGTAGAAGGCTGAGGCATGATCTCTCTGGCTTCGGCTTTGATTTCTTTAGCTTCTTGATCACTCATCCGTTCTCGTGTCCGTTTTTTGACTGATTTCTTGTGATATTTGACATATCCATACCTGCACACATAAAACTCAGATACAAGCACATTTTTGCCATTTTTGATCCGTTTTGGGTTGAATTGGGCCTTTTTAAGTATGTATAGTTTAACAACTATCAAAATTCCCCAAACTAAAACATTGTGTGTCCTCACGCAATATCACATGCCTTATAACCAAATACCTCTAAAATTCCCCAAACTAAACCTTTGAAAAGTAGCAAAGAGTTTGTTGAGACGAGATAGAGATACAAGTTAATAAAACACCGGATCTTCCCCATTTTCTAAGATTTTTCTCTTTTTATGATTTTTCTTGATAATTAACTACCTAACTACAACTTATTTGTGTTGACATAATGTACTGTTTTCATTACCACATTGGTAACTTTTAGGATCATAGAACAAAAAGCACAATTAAGTGTCTAAAAGATAACTTCATCATCCCTGATTTTTCACTTTTCCCATGCTAAGCTTAAAACAAGTTCATTGTAATTCAAGTCATGACACTAACACTACTCAAAAATACTAATTGTGTACTTACTTTTCCTCCCACAAATCCTACTTTTGTATCTCAGGATTTTACTTAAGTCATATACCCGAAGGCTCTTTAAGACTTTTGTTTCGATACTTATTAATTCAGAAAATAAAGTGCATGGTAAAGAACGCAATAATTAGCTCCTAGCCCTTTTCAAAAGATCAAATGTAATCAAGATTAAAGTCCACATCGAGGCGACCAAAATTTGGCTTTTTATTAGGCTACTTAAGCAAGGCACCATTCATGTCATATACCCTAAGGCTCTTTAAGACAAGAATGAACCAATCTCATTTGCACCATATACCCTTAGGCTCCTATAAGGCAAAAATAAGACAAAAAATTACAGCAAACTTTATTAAACCTCGTCCTTTAGTTGGCTTAAAACATCGGCCACGCCTCGACAAGGATAGTAGCAAAACATATTCGACTTTGGATTATATAAGTAAAACCGGTGCCTTTTATCTCGAAGCCCATCGATAGCGCGTAGACAAGAGGTTTTATTCTTACATTATTATGACACCGGACTCTACCTTATATGAAAACTCCAACATCGGCCACGCCTCCGACACGATGAAGTAATCTGGCAGAGATACTTATTTATTATATTTTTGTATTTTTAAGCCAAATTAAGTATTCCTGATGTGTACTCATCCTAATCACAAAGGAACTAAAGAAAACTTCTATTAACTAATTATTAACCAAAAAACCATACAACTCTATTTATTAAACATTTATATAAAAGTGAAACAAGCTAATGGGAGAAAAAGCCACAATTAATACATATGAGCTTGAAAGAAATCCAACTATTCTACGTTTAATATCATGACTTATAAATAACACTATCATTTCTTGTTCTTCACAAAAGAAATTTGCAAATGCTTAGCCTATATAAAATCCAACTCGGCATATTTAAAATCTACTTGAGATTAGCACAAGCTTTCATTTACTAATGATTCAAGTCTAGCATGTTTAAAGTCTATATGAGACTAGCATAAACTATCATCATTAATTGTTAAGGGAAAAAGCTAGAACTCAATACGTTCAATCGGGTCAAAAATTACTTCTTATTCTTACCAGCGGAAAACCTACATTTTTGTCTTAACATTTTTTTTTTTTTTTTTTTTTTTTTTTTTTTTTTTTTTTTTTTAATATAACAAGACTGAAAAATTTAAAATTTTTGCTATTTTTGTGGGAAAAACGGGTACGTGAGAACAAAACAATAAGCAAGCAACATCAAATCGATAGATTCCCTCCCCAAACTAAAATGAAACATTGTCCTCAATGTTTAAAGTCGGGTTTCTACGTAAATCTAAGCCGTTTATTAGGTATGCAAAGATAAACGTTAATCGATAATGATGAAAGGATATGGATCTCCCCAAACTAATTTCACACAAAGGATGAGAAGCTCGAGTAGAACGGGATAAATCAACCCGGACATATCTCGAGGATTTCTTGAAATCGTTGGGTTAATCTCATGCAAATCACAACACAGCAAAACCACAACAAACGAGAGTCTTCAGAAATTGTTGGGTCAATCCTGCAAAAATGCACAAAAACAAACAACAAACAACAAGAAACCGAAAGAGAATAGCCACAACACATCACAACACATTATTTAAGAAAATAGAAAGAAAATGGATAAGCATGGGGTGAACTCCCACGAAGCGGCTTGTTTTTGGTCACCGAGTCGCAAGCTCGACTCGATCCCTGAATTAATTCGTCCTTAGGGAGAGCAATACTTAGAACAAGAAACTGCCATTGAAAATGCCACCGGCTCTAGAAACGTGACGATGCCGGGGTCAAAAATGGTGTCTTCACTCCCGAAGGAGAAAAATGAGGAAATGAAGGTCAAATTTGAAACAAGGGTGGGAAGGGTGGGTAAAATATCGGCCATAAAATCATGAGGTTTAGAAACACCCTTAAACACTTTGATTATCAAAATACCCGCTTCGGGTTCAAAACATTTCTTAATATCCGGTGGTTCCGGTGGAGGACGAGGAATTGACGGATCATCTTGGTGATCAAGGTTAGGTAACTCATTAACTTCATCTTCGGAATCATCATTCTCAACACCTGGCGGAATTAAATCATCTGGAACAAGGAAAATATCGATCTCTTCTTGAGTGGGCTCACTTTCCTCAATGGGGATAGGAGATACGGGAAGAGACTCGATAACTGAACTTTGATTAGCATGAACATTTCCCTGTGACTGGGAAGTTGAAATCTCACAAAGCACTGTCATAAGACTAAGATATTCCTCAAATTCACGATCATTCCTTGAAGGAAGTGTTAAAAGTTCACCGGCGAACTCATGGTGAAGAGGATCACTCCTTGGAGAAAAAGTAATTGAAGATTCATTTTGTTCTGGTTCATGATCGGAAATCACTTCGGAAGCGAGATTATGGGAAGCATCATCACTAAGTAGATTATCAAGAAAAGTTATGTCTCCTTCTGAATCGAAATAACCTTCCTCAAAGTTAGAAGACACTTCCATAGCTAGAAAATCATCGATCTCATCATTATTGTCTTCTGGAGCAAAACACTCAACCTTATCGGATAAAGGTGTGTTGAGTAAAACTGGCTCATCGGAAACGTTGGAATTTTTTATCTCGACATTTTCTTCCATTTTATCAAAAAGAGGATTTATGGTGCTAGATTTGAAATTGTCATCAAATTCAAAAAGAGGATTTAAAAAACTTGAAAATTCTCTTCATGCAAGTCCTTCTTAAGAGTCGAATTATCATTACCGCTACCATTACCCGGTGGATAACGAATCAATATGGGGAGGGGGGGAAGGGAGCAAGTTCATCGGCGAACTTCTCAAAATTATCACTAGTCTTCACCGGAGAAGAACTAGGAGAAGGATCATCAAAATGAGTAGTGGTACGGCCACTAAACGGATCATCTTTTGAGAAATCGATTACAGAAATAGCGGAGCACAATGCTTAGTTTGTTTTCTTTCGAATTATGTTATCGGCATAATAAACAAGGATTTATCGGCATAGTAAACAAGTTCTTCCTTTCCTACTCTTAAAGTCAATTTTTCCTCGTACAAATCAATTAGAGCTTTTGCGGTTCGAAGGAAGGGTCTTCCTAGAATAATAGGTACTCTTGGATCGGGCTCAAAATTAACCACCACAAAATCCGCAAGAAAAGTGAAACCATCGACTCTAACTACAACATCCTCGGCTATGCCCATCGGGTGAGTAATCGAACGATTGGCAAGCTCGAGTGTCATACGAGTAGGAGTCAATGCTTCAAGCCCAAGTTTCTTGTAGATAGAATGAGGCAAAAGATTAATGCTAGCTCCTGAATCGGCTAAAGCACTAGTCCTATTGAGTTCTTGTAAAGCACATGGGATAAGAAATTTTCCCGGATCTTCAAGCTTTTCGGGGACTTTGTTCATAATGATAGCGGAACATTCAGCATTCACGGTCATGATGGCAATCTCCTCAAGTTTCTCTTTGTTCCTTAGCAACGAGCTTAACCATTTGTTGAACTTTGGCATTTCGACAAGAGCATCTTTCAATCCAATCTCTAAACGGAGTTGCTTGAACATCTTCAAAAACCGGCTATATTGAGCACTTGGTTTATCGTGTTCTCTAACTTTCATCCTCTCGGGATATGGAAGTCTCGATTGGTACGAATTAGGTCTTGGAGAATTAAGATCTTGAATTTCAACGTTAACGGTTTTCTTTGCTTTTGGATTTGGGATTTCCATGAAAATTGAATCTTCTTCCCCCGGAGGTGGGACATGTGCGGTATTTTCCAAATTTGGATTTTGCACTTTTTCCGTTGAAGTCTCCATGTTGGATTCATTTTGGGAAATTGAAACATCGGGTGTAGGAACAAGAGGAATCGAAGGTTCTTCCAAAGTCTTACCGCTCCTTGTGGTGATAGCATTAATTTGCTGACGAGGGTTAGTCACGGTTTGACTTGGAAGAGTTCCTGGATTTGAGGTAGAAGCTGAATTTTTGAAATTATTACAAAGACTTGTCAACAAACTCGTGACATTAGCCATTTGATTTTGCAAATTTTGACCTTGATTCTGAACATTCTTCAACACCGCATCGTTTGCCTTGACGTAGTTTTCAAAATCCGTTTTCGAAACACCTTGGATTTGGGGTGTAGGAACCTGATATGGTGAAACTTGATAAACCGGTGGTTGATTGGTTGGTGGTTGAAAAACTTGACCTTGATGGTTTTGATGGTTGAGATTGCCTCCACGGTTTTGATTCGAATTGAAATTGTTCCCTTGATATCGGCTTTGGTTTCCTTGGTTGCTTTTTAAATTTAGTTGATTGAAACCCGGTGGTTTCATTTGACTTGCCAAATTGGAAGGTTAGTTTCTTTGGAGAAAGTTGCCAATGGCTGCGGTTTGTTAAAATTGTTGGATGTTGTCATGAAAAACAGGGAAATCGTTTCCACCTTGAGTTAAAGGACAATGGTTAAAATTATTATTTGATCCACATGTGACACATACTTCCTCAACCGATTTGACGGGTGCGAGAGTAGTAACAACTAAAGCTTTCATTTCATTCATCATTTGTTTCATCTTGATAGTCATCTTATCCTCAAGAGAAGCGGCTATTTGTTGCATATCGAAAGAATTATTAGAAGGTGAAGAATTAGAAAGAGGAGCATCCGTACTCACTCTTGAATCATTAGCACGACTTCTGGAGTAACGAACTTTTGACTTGCTTTCAATAATCGCTAAACCTTCTTGAGGCATCTTGTCTAAGAAATTGCCACCCGCGGCGGAATCTAAGGCATCTTGATCGTTTGAATTCAAAGAATTGTAAAAAGTATCGAGTTGGTGTAGTTCCGAGAAGCCATGGTGAGGACATTGACGAAGGAGTCCTTTAAAACGTTCCCATGCTTCGTTAAAGGTTTCGTTGGGTTCTTGGAAAAAATTGGTGATTTTGTTTCGGAGATAAGTTGTTTTTGATGGTGGGAAGAATTGGTTTATGAATTTTGAAACAAGGTCGTCCCATGTGAGAATTGATCTAGGAGGTTCCTTGTCTAACCAATCTCGGGCTTCACCGTCTAGAGAAAAAGGGAAAAGCAAAAGCTTTACCGAAGTGTTCGGAACTTCGGGATGTCTAAACGTTGAAGTGACCTTGTTAAAAAATCGAAGGTGATTGTGAGGGTCTTGTCTACCCGTAAACTTATTACTTTGCACAAGATTGATTAAAGGTTGTTTAAGCTCGAAATTGTTAGCATTGATCGGTGGAACAACTATAGCATCTTCATACCCCTCGATGGGTGCTTGTAACATTTGGGCCATTGTTCGATTGTCGGCCATTGGAACAACGTTTTGTTCAACAATTGGTTCTTCTAAATCAAAATTTTCAACAACAACCGGAAGAGTTTGTTGTTGTCGACGTCTTCGAGATTGCGAACGAGTGCGCATAAAAAGAAAAACTAAAAATCAAAAAGCAAAACTTTACACTAATTTTTTTTTACAATGAATTTTAACGGTTACACGAAAGAGACTTAAACCAAATAATCAACTACTTCACGGTAGCTCTCGAAAATTGCTTTTCAAGGTGAGCCGTACTTCGTAGAGACACAAATGGCAAGTGTTAAATCTTTAGTTCGATTTGGGAACCAACAAGTTCATTGGAAATTGAGATGATAACACCTCCGTTGAGAATGTTATATTTTGGTATTTTTACCAATTGGTGATTTTTATTTCTTTAATTTAAAAAGGAAGATTTTTTTATATTTTTGATTTTTCTTTTTTTTATCTTTTACTTATACTAAAAAGAAAAGGAAAATATTTTTTACTTTTTATATTTTATGATTTTTTTGGATTTTTGAATTATAAAACAAGAATGAAACTTTCAAGGGTGAAAGGATCTTCAAACCAAATCAACAAACACAAAACGAAGGAATCTTGACACTAGTCCCCGGCAGCGGCGCCAAAAACTGATTGTAGTTTTACATACATATAAAATATACTATAATAATATAACCTTAAGAGCTATTAAGAAAATTACCAAGTTACCCTTGATAAAATTCACTCTCAAAAATATATATAATATAATATATAATACGTATATTAAATCGGGTAAATATGATCACCCGGGTCGTTATCCCCAATGACTAGTGAAATTGAAACCACGTTTAGGTTCGGATCCTGATTTGAATTAAGCAAAGATATTTGATTTGGAAAGCTATGACTACTAAAAAAACAATTAAAATGGACAATTAATCAAATACGGAAAACAAATAAAACACGACTATTAAGCAAGTAAACTAATTTTAACCCTAAAAATGTAAACTAAAATTCTAAACCTAAGATAGGACAAAAGAAAATTTTAGGAAAAAGAAAAACATTTTTTTATTATTTTTGAATTTATTATGAATTAAAAACTAATTTAATCTAATTAAATCCAAGATAATAGTAAATTAAGTACTAAAAATTTGGAAAAATGATTTTTAAGCTTAGAAAAGTCTAAAATATTATAAAAGCAGAGAAAACTATTTCTAACTATTTTAAAAAATAAAATTCTATTTTTAAAAATTAAAAATTAAAGCTCAAAAATGAAATTTAAAATCTAAAAGGTATAAAACTGATTTTAAGGGATGTAAACCTTAAGCTATTTTTTATAAAACTAAAAACTATTTTTTTGTATTTTTCTGAAACTTTTTTCTATTTTTTATGTATTTTATAAAATTTTAACCTTCGAAAAATGATTAAAAATAAAATAAAAGGTGAAAAATTATGAAAAATTCAGGAAAAGTCTAAAATACTAGCAGGAAAACAAGAAAACTAAAGGAAAAAGTGTTCTCGAAATTATGATGTGCTTAACCTAAAAATGAAAAGATAATAGAGCTTAAGGTACTTTTAGACTACTAAAAATGAGGAGGAAACACGCAAACTCAGAAAATAAGGCATTTAGCACAAAAACCAAGTAAGCTAAAAACCTTAATAAGCTAAACTAGACTTTAAAACTTTAAGGACTTATCAAACTACTTATTATCCATCTAAATAAGCTATAAAATCTAGACTTATAAGCTAATTTAACAAGTTTAGATTCTACCTAAGTTCCTACTGTTTTTGGTGTTTTCAGACTTTTTTATGACTTTTGACAGCAAATTAAGCTAAGACAATAAGCTAGAAAACAAATTTAAAGACTTAAACTATATTAAGCTATATAAAAACTCAAGTCCTACTGAATTTGGCAAGCTAAATCCTAAAAGTACCAATCAAAATTAAGCTAAGAACACAACAGTAGTAACTGAGGTTACTACTGCTAGTGTAAAAGTTCAGCAGTACTTTCACTTGAAGGTACTGCTAATGTAATTGACTTTTAAGAACAGAATTAAGCTATGAAATAAGTTAGAAAATGAAAGCTGAAACTAAATTTATAATAAGCTATAGCTAAACTAAGTCCTACTTGAATTCCTAGCTTAAATCTAAGCTAGCAGTACTAACTTATTGTTAGTACTGCCACAAGTACTAACTTATTGTTAGTACTGGTGCACTTTTGCACAAGTGCAAAACGAAAATGCAGGTTTCCTAAGGGAAACACTGCACTAAAACTCACTCAAATAGAGTGTATAAACAAGATGCAAACAAGATCTAAGCCTAAAGGGCTTTGGATCAAATTAACTCAATAAAAACTTAAGCAACAAGCTCTCCTGGTGCTAAACTTCTATAATAAGCCATTTCTTTTGAAATTTTGAATTCTAACTTTTTTTTAAAACTAAATGAAAACTAATTTTAAATGAAAACTTAGCTGACTCAAGTAAATAACACAAATGAAATTGACATTTAGAGGTTAAAGTGCACCAAACCAAACACCCCTTTATCACTATGACAGATATAAGAAACGCTTTTTAGATGGAATCTAATGAACAATTACTGAATACCAGATAAAAATTAGCTTAAATCAAACTTAATTAACAAATCTTAACAACTAAATAAGCCTTAATCTAAGATCTATACTATTTAAACTAGTATTTTTGGATTTTATGGATTTTTATGACAGAAATTAGTAACTAATGATCTATAACTATTTAAGCAAAAACAGATGAAAACATATAATTAATAAGCACTAGTAGAGATAATTAAACACTAATTAGCAAAGAGAATAAGCAAATAAGCAACATTAAACATTTAAGCTATAACTAAGCACTTTAATACTGAAATTAGAGAGTAATGAAGAGAGAAACTTACTTGATCCTTTAGCTAAACAAAAGGAACCAATAATGGCAGCTACAAGCTCTCTAGCTTATTAGATAAGCTAGAGTAAAGTCCTTGGGATCTCTTCCAAGTTAAGATCCCCTTCCAAAAGCTCTAATCCAATAAGATCCATGTAAGATTAAACTGATTTAAGGTTTAGGTAAGATTAATACTGAATTCAACAAGCTCTATTTCAGCTTATAGACTGAAAGAGCTTAATATGAGCTTATTAGCTTATTGAGACAATTTGGTTTATTAAGAGAGCGTATGACTTTAAAATGAGAGCTTAAAAATGAGATTTAAAATACTAAACACTGAATTTCATTAATTAAAGAAACTGATTACATTACTTAAAAAAATCACAGAAAAGCTCAAAATAGCTTCACAATAAGCGTTTACAAGAAAGTGAGGTTTTAGCGTATTTAATTTTCACTTACACAGCTATCAAATGCTCAAATTAAAGCTCAAAACTAAAATAGAAAAAAGTGATGCTAAAAGCTTAATGAATACTTTATATCTATGAATCAAAGAAAATCTAAAGCTAAAGTACTTTTAAAACAACTAAAATTGAGCATGAACTAAGTAAACTCAAAAAATAAGCAAGATAGCACAAAATTGAATTAAGCTAAAATCCTTAAAAAGCTAAACTAAACTCTAAAACTTTAAGGACTTATTAAACTACTTATAATCTATCTAATTAAGCTATAAAATCTAGACTCATTACCAAATTAAAATCCTAAAGTTTCTAAGTACTATTTTTGGTATTTAAGACTTTTTTATAGCTTTTGGAAGCAAAATAAGCTGATACCATAAACTCGAAAACAATATTAAAGACTTAACTATATAAGCATATTAAAACTCACGTCCTACTGATTTGGCACAAAATCCTAAATAACCAATCAAATTAGCTAAGAACGCACATAGTAAACTGAGGTTACTAACTAGCCTAAGTGAACAGTTCAGCATGACTATCACTTGAAGTACTGCTGATGTACATTGACTGTTTTAAGAACAGAAATAACTATGAAATTAAGCTAGCTAAATGAAAAGGTGAAACAAAATTTATAATACGCTATAGACTAAACTAAGTCCTACTGAATTCCTAGCTTAAAACAAAGCTAGCAGTACAACTTATTGTTAGTACAGCCACAGTACTAACCTAATATAGTACTGGTAGCACTTTTGCACAAGTGCAAAACAAAGTGTAGTTTCCACGGGAAGTACTGCCAATAAAACTCACTCTAATAAGAGTGTATAAAAAAGATGCAAACAAGCTCCTAAGCCTAAAGGCTTGGATCAAATTAACACAATAAAAACTTAAGCAACAAGCTCACCTGGTGCTAAACTTCTATAATAAGCCATTGCAGTTTTACGTACCTATAAAATATATAATAAAAATACTACTTAGGTAAATTCCAACTATTCACCTTTAACTAAGGTAAAAAGTTAAGACTTACAAAAATAATATAATATATATAATATACGTATGACAGAAATTAGTAACTAATGATCTATAACTATTTAAGCAAAAACAGATGAAAACATATAATTAATAAGCACTAGTAGAGATAATTAAACACTAATTAGCAAAAGAATAAGCAAATAAGCAACATTAAACATTAAGCATATAACTAAAACACTTTACTACTGGAAATTTAGAGATAATGAAGAGAGAAACTTACTTAGATCCTTTAGCTAAACAAAAGGAACCAATAATGGCAAACTACAAAGCGCTCTATTTATTAGATAAGCTAGAGTAAAGTCCATGGGAACATCTTCCAAGTTAAATACCCTTCCAAAAACTCAAATCCAATAAAATCCATGTAAGATTTAAACCTGATTTAAAGGTTTTAGTAAGATTAATACTTAATTCAACAAAGCTCAATTGCCAGCTTATAGACGAAAGAGCTTAATAGGCTTATAGTCTTTTTAAGCGGATTGGCTATTTAAGAGAGCTTATGACTTTAAATAAGAACTTAAAAATGAGATTTGAAATACTAAAGACTGAATTTCATTAATTAAAAAAAAACTGATTACATTACTTAAAAAAGGAAAAATTACATTTAAAAGACGAATTTAAGCTAGACTAGAAATTACTAAAAAACTAGATCTCGTGTGTGTGAGATGTGAGGTCCTATTTATAGGCTGCCTTGGATCCTTCTAGCCTCATTCGCCTTGCCTTCTCTCATCCTTTTTAATCCTGGAGCCAATCTTTTCTTTCAATCATTTGAGCAGCAATTGTGCCGTTTGAATCAATTGACACCTGAGGATAGCCAACATGTTCTTTCTTTGATGTGACTTTTGCCAAGTTTAGTGATGAGATTTGAGCAATTTCCTTCTTTACATGTGCTTTTCTCTCAACAACGTGGAATTCTTTCTTTGGGATTGGACCAATCAGAGATGGGGAATGGCACTTCTTACTGCCAAGGAGTACTTGGACACTTAAATTGTCCTTTGTACCCTCTAATTTCGAAAACCCCTTTGTTTTGAGCCAAGGGCACGTTTGGGAAGATGATGAACAGTAGAATGGGATTTTACCCGCCCTTTTTATAACTGAAATGGGTAAAACTCATTTGAACTTTGGGGAAATAACACTTCAGCCCTTTGTTTCTTTTCTTCCTTTCTTAGTTATAAAAGGGTTTGGATTTTGCAAGTTTGGTCCTTGTGACTTTTATGAACCATGATTGATTATCTTGATGAGGCTGACATTTTCTTTCTGGCTTTGATTCTTTGCTTCTTTTTGTACTCTTAGATTGCCGTGGTTTCGTTGCTTGCTCATTTTTGACTGCTTCATTGTAGATTTTTGAACATTATCCGTACCTGCACACACAAAACACAATGTACAAGCAATTTTTGCCGATTTTTTTTATTAAAATTTTTTTTTTTTTTTATGGGCTTGTTTTGGTTTAATGGTTATTTTAGTACAAATGGATATGTGTATTCTACACTATATCAAATCCCGCAAACTAAAACATAAAAATAAATAAAGATAAAAAAAACGATTGTGTGTCCTCACGCAATATCACATTGCCTTATAACCTAATACCTCGAAATATTACCCAAACTCAGAACCTTGAAAAAAAGTACAAAGAATTTTTTCAGAGAGATAAGAGATTACAATTATAAAACCACACCGATTTCCCATTTTCTAAGATTTTTTCTCTCTTTTTATTATTTTTCCTTGATAATTAACTACCTAATCTATGACTAATTTGTGTTGACATAATGTATTGTTTTCATTACCTTTTTGGTAACTTTGAAGATCATAGAACAAAAAGCACAATTAAGTGTCTAGAAGATAACTTCATCATCCCCGATTTTTCACTTTTCTCATGCTAAGCTTAAAAATAAGATCACTGCTAATTACGAACTAAAATGCTAAAGCTACTTATAATTATAACTTATGAATTCCTCTTCCCGACATAAATCATATATTTAGGTGTGTGTGAAATTTTTCCTTGACGCTGGCATGAGTCGCAGTTTTTAACCAACTCGTAGGCATCTTTGTAAATAGTGGGCCAAAAGAAACCGGCATCAAAGACCTTTTTGGCGGTGAGATTTGCACCATGATGTCCCCCCGTTGGTCCATTGTGGCAAGCTTCGAGGATGTCAAGAGCTTCCTTACCGTGCATACACCGCCGGATCACTTGATCCACACATATTTTGAACAAGAAGGGGTCATCCCAAAAGTAGTGTTTGACATCTTTGAAAAACTTGTTTTCTGCTGGGACGACATCCCTTTAATCACAAAATTCCCCGCATGGTAGTTTGCAAAATCAGCAAACCATGGGGCACTATTATCACCACGAAAGGTAACCATCCCAAGTGTATCGAGAGGAAATGTTTCCGTAATTTCCTTTTTCTCAAGCTCACTTTGATAGGGATTTTCAAGTCTAGAAAGGTGGTCGGCGGCGAGATTTTCTGCTCCTTTTTTATCACGGATGACAACATCAAATTCTTGGAGCAGCAGAATCTACCGGAGCAATCTTGGCTTAGCATCCTGCTTAGCAAGCAGATACTTGAGAGCCGAGTGGTCTGTATACACTATGCTTTTAGATAAGATAAGATATGGCTGGAATTTCTCGAAAGCGTACACTACGGCAAGTAATTCTTTTTCCGTTGTAGTGTAATGTGCTTGAGCTTCGGTCATGGTTTTGCTTGCATAGTGTATCGGCTGGAAGTGTTTGGTCTTACGTTGCCCCAGGACTGCCCCAACAGCAAAATCACTTGCATCGCACATGATTTCAAAGGGCAAGTCCCAATCGGGGGCAACTAAAATTGGGGCCTGAGTTAACTTCATCTTAAGGGTCTCAAATGCTTCGATGCATTCCTTCGAGAAGATAAACAGAGTTTCTTTTTCAAGAAGGCGTGTCATAGGCCGGGCGATTTTGGAAAAATCCTAAATAAATCATCGATAGAAACCGGCATGACCGAGAAAACTTCGAATACCCTTCACGGTAGTGGGATGAGGCAATTTTGCAATGACATCAACTTTCGCCTTATCAACCTCAATCCCGGTCTTAGAAATCTTATGGCCAAGGACTATGCCTTCCTTAACCATAAAGTGGCACTTTTCCCAGTTTAGAACAAGATTGGTGTCTTCACACCTTTGGAGCATTTTGTCTAAATGGGAAAGGCAAGAGGAGAAAGAATCACCGAAGACTGAGAAATCATCCATGAAGACTTCCATAGTTTTCTCAATCATATCGTGAAAGATTGCAACCATACACCTTTGGAACGTGCCAGGTGCATTGCATAAACCAAAGGGCATGCGACGATAGGCAAATGTCCCGTAAGGGCAGGTGAAGGTAGTTTTTTCTTGATCAAGTGGGTCAATCGGGATTTGAAAATAGCAGAAGAATCCGTCCAAAAAGCAATAGTACTCATTTCCGGCTAATCTTTTAAGCATCTGATCCATAAATGGCAACGAGAAATGGTCTTTACGAGTTGCATCATTGAGTTTTCGGTAGTCGATGCAAACTCGCCATCCCGTAACCAACCGGGCTCACCCAGGGACTGTCAAAGATAGGGTAAATTAACTCGGCATCAAGAAGTTTGATAACTTCTTGCTTAATAACCTCATGGATTTTGGGGTTAACCCTTCTCTGATGTTGAACTACGGGTTTGGCATTTTCCTCCATCAAAATCTTATGGGTGCAAAACTGTGGATCTATCCCCTTAATATCAGAAATCTTCCAAGCTATGGCATGTTTATGTGACTTAAGAACCTTGATCAGGGCGGTTTTATCCTCATCTTTTAAGTTTTTAGCGATTATGACGGGTAATTTGTCATCACCCTCCAAAAATGCATACTCAAGATGGGATGGTAAGTCTTTGAGTTCTAGGTCGGGAGGATCTTCACATGAAGATTTAATCTTTTCAGGCACATTAATTTCACAAACTGGTGACGGAGGGAGATTTGGGTCACTATTGATCACACTTAACAATTCCTCAAGGTAAACAGTATCTCCCTCAGAATCATAGATGCCGTCAACACCCGGTGGTATTGAATCATCGTGTTCAAGAAATGCATCGATCTCTTCCATTAGAAAATCACTTCCTCCGAAGGGAGTGAAAGATGGAGAGCGAGAATCGATCATAAGGTCCGAAGGGGAAGTGGGATTGCCACTTTCAGAAATTTCAAGTACTTCTTGAACATATTCTTCACAAGCAATGTCAATAACATCGACTCGGTTAACCGATTCAATGATATTGTAGGAGAAAGTCTTAGTATCACCAACTTTGAAGGTCACGGATTGGTCATCATGTCTAAGGGTCATTTGTTCACCGTGAACATCTATCAAGGCACGTGCCGTTCTCAAGAAAGGTCTCCCTAGGATTAGGGGAACTCGAGGATCGGCGACGTAATCAACGACCACGAAATCGGCCGGAAAGAAGAACGTTCCAACTTTCACGAAAACATCCTCGGCGATGCCGGTTGGAGTAGAAATCGTTCGGTCGGCAAGTTCAAGTATCATTCGGGTTTTGGTCAAATCTGGGAGATTTAGTTCTTTCCAAATGGAGAGAGGCATTAGGTTGATGCTTGCACCGAGATCGGCCAAGGCCAAGCATTCATTCATCTCCGGAAAATCACACGGTATAAGAAATCTACCGGGGTCTCCAAGTTTTTCGGGAAACTTTTTGAGGATAACCGCCGAGCAATTCTCATTCACCGGTGTCTTGGTCAACTCAAGTATCTTATCTTTGTTATTGAGGAGTTTTCTAAACATTGGTGCAAATTTGGGCATGTGTATGAGAGCGTCCGCGAAACTTAGCTCGAAATGGAGATTCCGAAAAATCTCCATAAATTTTGAAGCTAGAAGATCGTCTTTTTCACGGAGCTTCTCTTTGTTGGCCCTTGAAGGATAAGGCAATGTTGGTTTAGTCTTTGAAGCAACAACGGGCTCACCAATTTGGTCATTAGTTTGGACCGCCGGAGGTTGGATGTTTTCGGTGCTTGGTTGCACTGAATCCTTTGTCACCTCGGGTTCGTTTTCCACCTCCTTAGGAAGAGAAGAAATCGGAGGTGGAATTTGAGGTCCATTATAGGAAACACCACTTCGGGTGGTGATTGCTTTCACATCACCTTTCGGGTTAGCAACGGTGTTGCTAGGAAGAGAACCCGAGCCCGAAGTAGAAGCGGTATTGTTATTCATGAATTTGGTGAGCAGGTCCGTTATATTGGTCATTTGGTTTTGCATGTTTTGCATCACCGCATCATTAGCTTTTACGTAGCTTTCAAAATCAGCCTTTGACACACCTTGTGTCTGAGGAGCTGGAGCTTGGTAAGACGGAGCTTGGTAAGCTAGTGGTTGATTAACCGGGGGTCGAAAAATTGGGCCATGGTTGTAATTATTCCCCCGATTTTGGTTGTAACGGTTCTGATTATTTCCTTGGTTTTGTTGAACGGGAGGAAAACCGGGAGGTCGAACTTGATTCGCAACCATCGGAGGTCGGTAACCGGTATTTCCTTGGTTGTAGTTAACTGCGGCGGCTTGTGACACGTACTCTTGAATATTGTCACGATAAACGTTGCCATCGGTGGCGGGACAATTTCGGTGAGAATGAGCACCACCGCAAGTTACACAACTTTCCTCGACCGCTTTTACGGTAGCGGGAGCTTGGGATTGGTTTTTCTTATCAAGAAGCAATGCTTTTACCATGTCTTTAAGTTCAGCAACATCGGGTGAAATACCGGGGGTAGAAGAGCTCGTACTCACTTTGGCAACAATGGCCTTGCTTCGTGATTGACGAACTTTGGACTTGCTCTCGATGATTTTTAGGCATTCTCGAGGCATTTTATCCAGAAAGTTACCACCCGCGGCGGAGTTCAATGAATCTTGATCATTCGAGTTCAAGGCATTATAGAATGTATCGAGCTGATGCAATTCCGAAAACCCATGATGCGGGCATGCCCGAAGAAGATCATTGAATCGGTCCCATGCCTCATAAAACGATTCGTCAAATCTTTGTTGAAACCTTGTGATTTCGTTACGAAGATTTGTCGTCTTGGAGGGAGGGAAAATTGGTTGATGAATTTCGAAACAAGATCATCCCAAGTTAAAATCTGATCAGGGGGTTCTTTTTTTTCAGCCCAAATCCGGCTGCCAATTCCGAGGGAAAATGGGAAAAAGGCATAAGGCTTAAAACGACGTACTCGGGATATTTGGGAACTTCATCGTAGAAGTGATCTTGTTGAAATATCGGATGTGAGCATGCGGGTCCTCCTTGTCATGTCCAAAAAATTGTTTATTTTGAACAAGAGTTAGCAAACTATGCTTAAGCTCAAAGTTGTCCGCGGTGATTGCGGGAACAACGATTGCATCCTCGTACCCCTCGGTGGGTGCTTGGAGCATTTGTGCCATAGTACGATTATCGGCCATCGTAACTACAAGAGGATTGGGAGGTTCTTGATTATTATTAGGTTTCTCAAGATCAAATGGTTCAACAAAAGTCGGTGCGACTTGTTGTTGTCGACGTCTACGGGATTGAGAACGAGTGCGCATGCACTAAAAAATAAAGAAGAAAATTTATACTATTTTTTCTTTTTTTTTGGTTTTTTCAATAACCAAATAATCGACTTACTTCACGGTAGCTCTTAAAAAGATAAACGCACAGGTGAGCGGAGGAGAAGGAAAGCACGGTACTTTTAAGAACATTTCTCCTTTAGGGTCGTAGTTCCTCGGAACAATCCTTTCGGGTCGTATTTCCTCGGAACAACCCTCCTTATACCCACCTTATAGTTTGTTAATCAAATCGAGGTGAGCCGTACGTCGTAAGCGACACAAATGGCAAGTTTTTAAATCTTTGATTCGAGAACTTATTAATGATAATACTTTAGTGAAAGTATTATATAATTGATGAATTTTATTTCTTGATTAAGAAAATGTTTTTATATTTTTGGTTTTTTTTGTTTTATAAATATATACTAAAAAGAAATGAAAAATATTTTTGTATTTTTTATATTTTAATAAAAATAGAAGAAATATTCACAAATTCAAACACAAATTGTCAAACGTTACGATAATCGTTTCACAGCCTCCCCGGCAGCGGCGCCAAAAATTGATTCGTAGTATATACTATATATATAATACAAGGCAAATCCCAACCAATTGCCCTTGACCAAGGCAAAGAGTCAAAATTCACAACGAGAATCAATATATATCCGGAAGTTTGATTTCCCGGGTCGTTAAGTCCCAACGAGGTGTGCAATGGAAAGTCGAATGACGAATTGATAATCGATGTTTGAATGGACGAGGCTTAGATAGGTTTTTCTATTACTACAATTAAAATGCAAAAACAAGCAAAAGAAAACCTAAAACGAAAGCAATATAACTTAAAACCTAAAACGGGAATGTAAAAACGCGAGTTAAAAAACCAAATTTTCAAATTTTAATCCTACAATTAATTTTTTACTTTTAATATGCTATACATGACTAAAAAGAAAGAATAAAAAAACTAGATTAAAAACGGAAACGTTTAAGGCTTAAGACGCGAAGAAAACGAGAACGGGATTCAATCCCGTTCTTTAAAAATCGAAATGTTACAAAATTAACCCTACAAATCAAATTTTATTTTTCCTAGGTTCTATCTAATAACAGAAAATTTTTAAAAAAAGATTTATATTTTTCTGATTAATATTTAATTTATTATGAATTATTTAAGTTTTTAATCTAAATAAATTATAAAAAATACTAAACGATTTTATAAAAATCTATAAAAATTACAAAAAATAGCTTAAGTTATAAAGAATCTATGAAAAATAAATGGGACGAACCAGCTTATTTCAATAAGCTGGAAATAAGCCAAAAGGGCTTATGAGGCAAACGGGCTAAAAGCCTTTATATTTATTGTTTGTGCAAGTTACAACATGTGAAATACCCCAGGGCAGATGGTTGTGTGTGTGGTGTGTAAAGCGTTGGTTGAGGGTGGTAGAGGTCCCGAGTTCGAGCCTTGGCTCACTTGGGGCTTCCCACTTTCCCAACGTTTTTGTTTTTGCCAATTTTTTTCCACAAAAGTCTTAAGGGCTTATAAATAAGCACTTTTAATAAAAAAACTTTTTATACAAATCACAAATAAGCACGAAAATAAGCAAAACAATCAGACAAAAAGGCTTAAATGGGTCTAAGAGGCTTTTTATGACTAAATAAGCAACTGAAAGGTACAATAAGCTAAATTCAGACTTAACTAATCTAATAAGCAAAGCAGACCTTAAAGAAGCAAAATTGAAAGAAAAATAAGCTAAGAAAACCTAATAAGCTATTTGATACAAAATTATATATGCAAAACAAACAAACAGGCCACTTTTCAAAGGGGTGTTTATCTACTCTACTTAGACACCAAATTAGACACAAAATCAGACTCAAAAGCCAAAACAATCAAGCTTAACCAATTAAACCCTTTGAATCAAATCTGTTACCACGGATTCAAAGGGGTGTTTATAAAAACCTTAAAATCAACTTAGACTCCCTGAAAACTTGTCAAAATTAACTTATACTAGCTAAAAAAAGTTGTACAATCTGGCCAAAATGACCCAAAGGGTTTTGACACCAAAATGACCCACTTTGGGTCTTAACCCAAACACCCCTTTAAGAAAGTGAAAACCATTTTAAGACTGATTTGAACAGATTCAAGCCAAGGTTCTTAAAAACAAATGATCATATCAACATATTAAGCATTATTGAGCATTTTCCAACAGTGATTAAGCACTTAAATAAGCTGAATAAGCAAATGACAGATTTAACTAAAAATGACAGATTAAAAGAACAAGCATGAATAATTGATACAAAAACTTAAACTAAAGACAATTAAGCATACATTAATACTAATAAGCAAGTAAAGATAGAAATAAGCAAGAATAAGCAATGCTACAATTAATAAGCCAAAAATTAGAAAAATGAGTCTTACAATACCCTTGCTCAAAATAGGGCAGATTAAGCAATCTACAAGCTCTAGCTTGTCAAAAGACAAGCTAGTAGGTCTATAAGCTCTTCCATTATAAGCTTATCTTCCATAAATTAGCTATGGTAATTGAGGGGAGAGCTTATTTTTGTGATTTCTTAGAATTCTTAACACATTTTTTTAAGGTTTTCTGAAAACAAGTTATACAAGTTAACAATGAGCTCAAATGAGCTTAAACAAGGCTTTTAAAACATGAAACTTAAAGACAATCTTTTAACTTAAAATACCTCAAACTTTGATTACATAGAAAAACATTACAATACTGAAATTAAAAACATAAAACTGAAAAAAAACTTGTAAATTAGATGATTAAAAGATAAAAATGATGATAAATTAAGAGATGCCCTTGAAGGCTTACAATCATGTCCTATTTATACTAAAAACTTTAAAGCTAAGGTCTTCAATGTGTATTTCTTCTATGAGACAAACTAAAGCTGTGCTTCTTGTGTGAGAGGCTCAAAGTCTCCAATCTTGGCCATTGATCTTAATGTGTGTTTCTTTGATTTTATGGCAGCCATTGGATTAACCTTGTAAAGAGTAGGATTGCCAACATGGCAAGGCAGCATGTGACTAGGTTTTAGGTTAAAGGTGAGGGTTTTATCCCTTGTATAGTTTTGGGGGTTGCAGGGTAAAAGTGGAGAAGAAGACCCGTGACATTGTTCTTGGGTTTTGTTTGGCGAGAAATTTGGTTTTGGGTAACAGGGGATGGGTTTTTTTTTTTTTTTTTTTTTTTTTTTGGGTAAAATAGGCAAGAAAAACCCTCAAGTTATACATGTAAATTGCAAAACTTGGTCCTATGGTGAATGTTTGGAATGGCAAAAATGCCCCCTCAACTCATATATGAATAATAAAAGCATGTCCCTTTGTGATATAAACTATAAGGGTATGGCAAAAGCCCCTACAGTTTATATTTAGGTCTTTTCTATGGGCTTTGACTTTGGTTGACCAGGCTTGCATTTGGGCTTTATTTGCTTATAGATAAGCATATTGGGCTGATCCGACCCAATAACTCGGGTACGGGTTGGCCCAATAAGATATTTATATTGTTGGCTTCATTTTTTCGCGCTCTTTCCAAATTCGTGCTCGGTTTTGTCCGATTTGACTCTGTTTTTCGTCCTTTTGTTGATATCCAATACCTGCATAATACATAAAGCAAAACAAGCATATATTTGGTATTTTATGTCTGTTTTTGGACATTTAAGCTTGTTTTAATAGGTATAAAATATGTATAATTAAACACATATTAAATCCCCTATACTAAGATATTGCCGTGTCCTCACGCAATGTCATGAAGTAAACACTTGAGAAAACCAAGAATCTCAATCCCCCTCGACTAATAACCTCGAAAAGTAGCTAAGTGTTCGTCAAGGGGAACTAAAGAATCAATAGTTTCGACAAGTCCAATTTTCACCATTTTTTTATTTACACTAACTATCCCTAATATTTTTGTATTTTTCTTTTTCTCAACTTAACTAACATGTTTGACTTTCTTTATTTTATCAACACTGGGATCATAGAATGAGAAGCGTCCATAGAATAATCTATGGATGTCCGAATGGATAAATTCATCGTCCCCGATTTTTCACTAGTCCCAAGCTAAGCGTAAAAACGAAATCACCGCTGAGCACAAGCAAAGATGCTAACACTACTCATAACTATGACTTGTCAACTTTTCGCTCCCAATAATTATTCAATTAGAGTGATTGTGCTTAATTTTAAGTTAAATTTAGATCGACAATTTTAGAAAGTAGTATAGTTTATGTGCATAACGATATTTCTGAAGAAATCTGGGGAAAAGACTAGATCACCCACCAACCAGCATATTCTCGATAGATCCCAGCCGAGTTCGACTTAGGTTATCAGGTTGAGACCCCACAGGAGAATGTTCGCAATGTAATAGCGGGATACTCCACGCTTTTAGGCCGAATTTCTTAGATTTACCGCTAAATAAACAATACTACTCAAAGAACGCAAACATCAAAAATTTAATGATCACATTGGTAAGATTATTCCTAGAAATAATCTACCAACGGCAACCAACAACTTTTGAAGTCTTATAGCAAGTTATTCTTAGTTCAAAATTATACTTGAGTTTGGAAAAAGAAATCTTAACCATTAAATTTTCCTTATTAGTCATTATTGCTATAATCATACTATAATACCATCATCATGCGGGGCTATGAACTCACCTTGAGTAATGAATATCAGATTATATCACAGAAAATGCTTCAGATAAACGCCAAAAGCAACCTAATTAATTATAGGCCGTATAAGTACTAAGCATTTTGAATAACTACTACCATATATAATTTTATTTAGCTACATCACCATCTAATCATGTTTGTGAAATCATATTTAAAAAGTTAAAACGTTTATAAATATCTCAATAGTAAAAACGACACAATTTCTTTGTTTTAAGCTCGTTTCTTACGTTTCTTATGTCCACGCTTTCGTATTAAGACGAGTTAACAAAATATTACATTTTCATATTTTTAGTCCCCTGATGAAGAGTGGTTTTTACTGTTCATGACAGTTTATAAATTTATTTTTATAAATTTAGTTATCGTAAAACCCGTAAATGTCGTATTTTATCCGTTTTAGCTCCGATTTTAATGATTCTTTCGAGCAAGTCTTTGTTATTAAAAGTTCTATCATATTAATGATGTTTTCAAAATGTTCATGTCTGAGATGAACAATAACTTTTATAAAAATAATTTTATAAAAGTATTTTTATACATTTCATGACAGTTTATAAATTTGTTTTTATAAATTTAGTTATCGTAAAACCCGTAAATGTCGTATTTTATCCGTTTAAGCTTCTATTGTTAGTGATATCATTTCGAGCAATCTTTGTTATAAATTTCTATCATATTAGATATGTTTTCAAAATGTTCATATCTGAGATGAACAGTAACTTTTATAAAAATAGTTTTATAAAAGTATTTTTATATATTTAAGTATATAAACTCGCGTAATTCACAACTCCTTCGTTATTGATCCAAAAATTATGATTCAAAATGTTTTGGAATCCTAAAAATAAGTGATATCTGTGAAAAATAACCCATCTTATATATCAGAAGTATTTTGTAAAGAGTTTTTATAAAAGTTCTTTTATAAACCCGGTTATTAACGTATAACTGGTAAACTACGTATCTTCTTCGTTATTAATCCGTTTTTCGAGTTTCTTATATGCTTGGATCAGTCATGAGACATACTATTTTATAAAACTAAAAAAATCCATGCTCTTGGAATTCGAACACAAAAAGCCCCTTATAGTAATTAGGTATTTATATATATAAACTTGGTTTTATTAAGTTTTCACTAATTAATTACCACAAGTCATTCATAACCCTTTTATATCATATGTCCTTACATATTATTTTCCATAGTCCATATTTTGTCTAAGTTTCCAAGATAACAAGTCCTTAACAACACTTATAAATCATAAACTCATTAAGTAGACTTTTAGTTAACTAGTTTATACATAAAAATTTTATACATAACCAACAAGTGTAGAATACTTATACTCCCTTTATAGCATGACATTAGCAACCATATAACATGTGTAAAAGTATACAAAACCATAACCAAGTGAAAAATCCATTTTACAAGTTTAAAAGTATCCTAAATGGTGATTTGCCTACATAGAACTTATTATAAACATAAAATCATAAATGTAAAGACATAAAGAGTTTTAGATGACCTTAATATGATGTGTGGTGATGAACAACAAGATCTAAACCCTTGTTTAGCAACCAAGCCCTAATTTGCAAGACTTGAAAACCCCAATCTTGCTTTATCTTTGCTTAACCCTTGTAAACCTTAAAGCAAACCTTCCAATTACCTTAGGTTATCTTAGATATCATGTAGGAATGTGTGTAAATGTTACAATTAAAATTTTTGTATGGATTTGTGTGTGTCTATTGGGTTTTGAGTACCCTGGGTTATAAGGGTGACAAATGGAAGGTTTTTATGTTTTCACCTTTAGAAATGAAAGTGTGTGTGTAATATTACTTGTATAAGTCTTATATACATGTTCTCTAAATAAGACATCATCCCTTGAAAATAAGGAAGTGTGATTAAATTTTGATAATATCTTTGGTTCCTATCTATATAAATCCAGCCATATGAACTAATATGTGATGTTATTTAGTAAATTTTAGGTATTGGGTACAATTGTGGGTATTTGTTGAAGCATAGAAAAGTTTTGGTGGTTTCGGGAATGCCTAAACGTATTTTATCGTGAAACGTAATCACTTTACACAACCAAAATGAACAAAGTTAATAATTATCCTCAAAATAATTACTTAAGACTTGCTTGATGTAAACATTTAATTGTTTGATGCCTGTTTTCATTGAACGATAATTTTTATCTTACACGATTTAACTTAACAATTACGATTTAAAAGCAAACGCGTATAATACTAAAAGTAAAGAGTGAATATATTGACGTCGTAAATGACCCTAAAACACAGGTTGTTATAGTCTTCCCCCGTTAAGTGATCCTTGTCCTTAAGGCTTAAGACGTGGCACTTGACGACGGTGCGGTCTTTGTGAAGAGGTGTGGATATTTCTTTTGGAATTGGTCTTCACGTTTCCAAGTGAACTCAGGACCTCTCCTGGAGTTCCATCGAACCTTGATTATTAGAATGTAGCTTCGCTTCAACCGTTTAACTTCAAGGTCCATAATTTATACTGGTTCCTCGACAATCTGACGCTTGTCATCAAAGTGAAGGCCGTCCAACGGAACGGCTAATGGGTCGTCGGCATAACACTTTTTCAGGTTGGATACATGAAATGTATTATGAACCCTGCTTAGCTCTTTAATAAGCTCAAGTTTGTATCCAACGGATCCAACCTTTTCCAACACCTTGAATGGTCCAACGTACCTAGGGTTCAACTTCCCCCATTTTCCAAAATGTATGACCCCTTTCCAAGGTGAAACTTTAAGCATAACTTTATCCCCAACTTGGAAGTCCATTGGCTTACGCTTTAGATCGGCGTAACTTTTTTGTCTATCCACTGCGTACTTTGCATTCTTTGCTTGATCTGGATGATCTTCTTGGTCGTTTCTTGAACTATTTCTGGAACAGTGAGTTGAACTTCTCTAACCTCGGTCCAATAAACAGGTGAACGAAACTTCCAACCATAAAGTGCTTCAAATGGTGCAGCCTTGATGCTAGTGTGATAGCTATTGTTATACGAGAACTCGACCAATGGCAAATGGTTAACCCAACCCTTTCCAAAGTCGATCGCACAAGCACGCAGCATATCCTCGAGAGTTTGAAGAGTCCTCTCGCTTTGTTCGTTAGTTTGTGGATGGTACGCAGTACTCATATCCAAGTTAGTACCCAAAGTCTTTTGAAGTGACCTCCAAAAATTCGATGCGAACCACGGGTCGCGATCATAAATAATTGAGACAGGGATTTCAGGCCTCGTGACCACTTCCTTTAGGTACATTCTTGCCAGTTTCTCCATGGGATCATTTTCCCTCATGGTTACAAAGATTGCAGACTTAGTAAGTCGGTCGAAAATCACCCAAATGGTGTCGTAGCCTTATGACAACTTAGGAAGCTTCGTGACAAAATCCATAGTGATATTGTCCCACTTCCATTGAGGTATATCGGGTTGTACCAATAATCCTGATGGCCTTTGGTGTTCGGCCTTGACTTTAGCACACGTCAGACATTTGCTAACATAGGTGGCGATGTTGGCCTTCATATTAGGCCACCAATATAGCTTTTTCATGTCCTGATACATTTTGTCAGAACCTGGATAAATAGAGTATTTTGACTTGTGGGACTCGTGCATGATCACAGTCCTCAAGTCATCATAACATGGTAACCAACTCCTGCCAATGAAGCATAGAGTTCCATCCGCACGAGGTTCCAACTTTTCTATTCTAAAGTTCTCCGGATCCTTTGAGTTTTCAACCAACATGCCTCCAATATCTTCGTTCTTGATGTTCTTTGGTTTTTGTGCTTCAGTCTGAGCATTCAGGATTTGTTTAGGAAGATCCAAGCCAATAGTCATCACTAAGGCTCGAACTCTTAATGGTTTACTCCGCTCCTTCCTGCTCAAAGTATCAGCAATAACATTTGCTTTCCCCGGGTGATAACGGATCTCACAGTCGTAATCACTGAGCATTTCTAACCAACGACGCTGCCTCATATTCAACTCCTTTTGATTAAGAATGTGTTGTAGACTCTTGTGATCCGTGAACACCGTACACTTGGTTCCGTAAAAATAGTGTCTCCAGAGTTTCAGAGATAACACTACCGATCTAAGTTCCAAATCATGAGTTGTATAGTTCTTCTCATGAATTTTTAATTGGCATGATGCATAAGAAATTACTTTCTCTCTTTGCATTAATACAACACGTAATACCTTGTGCGACGCATCACAATAGACTATATAATCTTTGCTTCCCTCAGGTAAAGCCATAATTGGCGCACTGTTCAACTTCTGCTTTAATAACTGGAAAGCGGCTTCTTGTTTGTCACCCCAATCGAACTTAACTCCTTTCTGAGTAAGTTTGGTCATCGACTTGGCAATATTTGAAAATCCTTCGATGAATCTTCGATAATACCCAGCGAGACCTAAGAATTGGCGAATCTTTGTTGGCGTCTTAGGAGATTCCCAGTCCTTTATGGATTCGATTTTGGTGGGGTCCACGTGAATGCCTTGACTATCAATCACGTGGACGAGAAATTGTACCTTAGGAATCTAAAATTCACATTTAGAGAACTTAGCATACAACTTCTCTTTCTTAAGCAATTCCAGAACTGCCTTAAGATATTCTTCATGCTCCTTCTTGTTCTTAGAGTAGATAAGGATATCGTTCAAAAAGACAATCACAAATTTATCCAAAAATGGCTTGCACACACGGTTCATGATATCCATAAATACTGCTGGTGCGTTCGTCAAGCCAAATGGCATAACTTGGAACTCGTAATGACCATACCGAGTTCTGAATGCCATTTTTGGAATATCCTCTTCCCTTACTCGAAGTTGGTGATAACCTGATCACAAGTCTATCTTAGAATAAACACTGGATCCTTATAGTTGATCAAACAAATCGTCGATCCTTGGGAGTGGATAATGATTCTTCACTGTCATCTTGTTCAGTTCCTGATAGTCGATGCACATTCAAAATGATCCATCCTTCTTTTTGACAAACAAGACCGGAGCTCCCCAGGGTGAGGAACTGGGTCTTATAAATCCCTTGTCAGATAGTTCTTTTAGTTGCTCCGACAACTCTTTCATTTTAGAAGGTGCCATAACGATAAGGTGGCCCACGTCCTACAATGTTCCAGCATCCAGTAAACAAATCGATTTGAAAACACTTGTCGAGTCGGAGGAAGACCCGGCAAGTCCTCAGGGAATACATCAAGAAAATCTCAAACTATCGGTACGTCCTCAAGTCGCTTCTTCTCTGACTTGTCTTCCGTCTCCTTTGTAGTAACGTTTTCCAAAACGACTGGACATCCTTTTAGCATGTATGCTTGTATTTTGGTGTACAAGATAATATGCAGACGAGCCTCGTTTCCCCGGTTTCTTCCGTCACCGAAACAATTAGAGTTTCGTTTCCCTAGGGGATACGAACGATCCTTTCTTCTCGGCACACACAAGATTTGTCTTGGTACTATTCCCAACCAATCCATAACAATTTATAAGCGTCGAAACCCCAAGTTCTACGGGCATTAAGTCTATGTTGAATGGGTGGTTCAGGATGTTTAATGTACAACCCCTAAGGATAGTGTTCAACCTAATTATTCTCCCGTCGGCTAGTTCAACATTATAATAGTAATCTAATGTAGTTGGTGTGATATCAATTTAGGAGCTAAATGCAGTAGACACAAAGCTTCTATCAGCACCAGTATTGAATAAGATAGAAGCATAGCAGTTGTTTAGAAGGAACATACCCGTCACGACGTTGGAGTCTGGGTTTGTCCCTGCAATGCCCCTAAACCGCATACAGTTTTGGCTGGAGCATTGCCACCGCCACTATAGTTACCACAGGTTGTGTCAACTTTGGACATTCCCTCATAAAATGTCTTAGAACTCTACACTCCAAAGCAAGTAGGCCCCCCCCCCCCCCTTCTGACCCGACCCAGTGCCCCTCTGATTGTTAGCATTGTTGGCGGTTGCAGTGATCCTACAGTCACGGGCCAGATGGCCGACTTTATTGCACTTGTGGCATCTGGGAGCACATGGACCGTCGTGGTGATAATTGCACTTAGGGCATAGGGGTTTAGATCTACCGTATAGCTTCTTCTCACCAGTCCCTACAACATAAGCCCTGCTGGTGTTCTGCCTCTTGTTTTATAGTTGTTGTTGGTTCTGAGTGTTCCTTGCGGTGTCCTCAAACTTCCTTTTACTCTCTGTTTGGCGTTCAGCAAAATTGCGGATTTTCTTATCCATTAGCTCGGTTGCGATTTCAACTGCATCTTGCATTGTCTTTGGTTTAGACGCCACTACACTCCCATGAATCATGTCGGGACGACCACCGAGATATTTTTCAATTTTATCCGTTTTTTCGGTAAACACCCCCCTATACAACAAAGCCAATTCCTGAAAGCATTGGGTATAACTTGTCAAGTCAGTACCCTTCACCTTTAGATCCCAAATCTCCATTTCTAGTTTCTTGATTTCATTTCGAGGACAGTATTTATCAGCCATCATTTTCATGAGTGTTTTCAAAGGCATACCGTAAGCGGCATCATGACCAACTGTCTTGACATGAGTGTTCCACCATGTTAAAGTAACTGAATAGGGAGTGCAAGTAGCAAACTTGACTTGATTCTCAACTGTACAATTACTGATGTGGAAAACAGACTCCATTCTTTCAAACCATTGAGATAGACTGGCAACTCCTTCCGTTGCCTTTGAATTTAATGGTTGAACATTTGAGAAACTTAGTGTAGTACATTCATAGGGCATTTCGTTCTGTCCGTACAAACAACCCCATTCCTGATTAGGCTTATCCCATCGTATTTCTATACAGCATCACGTGCTACCAAAGCGCAGTAACGCCTTTGGTTAATCATTGCCTGAAGCGGCATTAGTGACATAATGTGGTGCTTGGTTGTTCTGGTCATGTATGACCTCGTAGACTCTTTTTGGGGCCATTTCTCAATCATAAGGAAAAATACATACCACTAAAGATTGTTGAAAAATCATAACCATGACATGACATATACACAATAAGTAAAGAGAGACCACAACACACAGTGAGATATAAAATTGAATTGAAGTTAACAATGGTGTAACTAAATCGACATTCATTCATAATAAATTCGATTACAGACATGACATAATACCACCATTCCATATATAATTAGAAAACATACATGATTGGTTCAGATACAAAATGGTCACAACGATTAGGTTACAAGATAAAATATACAACCTAAAGCCATACTAGCAGGGAGTTACCCGTAATACTTAGTAGGCTGTACAAAATAACTAGCCATAACATGATCTATGAACTGCTATCAGCCTCCTCTGGGCATCTGGCTGTGCAGGACCTTTAGCGGGTCCCTGCTGTCTCTCGAACTCTGTCATCTGGGTCTGAAGTCTCTTCAGTAGCTTTAGTTCCTCAATGAACTGTGCCTGTCTCTTGCGGTCCACTGCCAGCAACTCTGTAATCGCCGCCTATCTCCTGCGGTCCGCTGCCTGCAACTCTGTAATCACTGCCTGCTGACCCAATACAGTAGTACGCAGTAACATAACCTCTAAACGTGCAAGATCACTAATGTCCATGGATCGTCCCCAAGCCTCTCAAGAAATCCTAGCCTCTCTCTCCATTAGTAAACCTGTACGAGCATGTGCACGCTCAGTCTGCTCATGTTGAGCCGACCAGCCATCAGCTATCGCTCAGTCTGCTCATCATCCAACCTTGTATAGATCTCGTCTGTGTCTTGCCTAACCCTAGTAGAAAACTCTGTCATTCGTCGACCCAACTCTGTGTCATCAGTCGCTGGTGCCGCTGGCATGTCCTCAAGCATCTCATCCCAAGTATCCGTAATCCCATAACCAACATATCTCTCTAGATCAAGCCTGATCTCCTTATCTATGGTGGAAACAAAACCATAGTCTGCTCTAGAACCTCTAGTCAGTCTAGTGGCAGCAGCAGACGAGCTCTCTCTGACCTCGTACCTAGAACCAAGAGCAATACCTAATCTTTTTCAAGGCGGTAAGGTAACCTCGGGTCTGTCCTCTCTACGGTTAGTAGAGGGTAGTAGCAATGGTGGTGATGATGTAGGGGCTGGTATGGGTAAGAGTGGTGGTGTCCCTGATGATGGTGCATCTGATCTGGTGTGGGAGAGTATGATGGGTGGTGGTAATGGTAGTGAATGGTAAGTAGATGGGGCCTTAGCTCTCATCCGGATCATCACAGCTCGATAACCTAACGGATGAATAAGACTAGCAGGTGGTGGCGATTATACATGTAAGGGTGATAGTATCAGGGGTAGTGGTGGAGAAGGAATCTGAGGCAGTGGTGATGACCATGGGGAAAGTGAGATGGTAGGGGTAGTAAGTGTAAAGCAAGGATCTAGAAAACTCTTCGCTCTTCCTCAAACCAAAATGGTGTAGGTGGATCATCTCGGATAGCAGTAATACGGTAAGCAGGATGTGGTGCTGGTGTGGCTGCAAACTCATCGGTCTTAAATGGCTCAGTCTCCTCAGCAGATGGGGCCTGATCAACAGCTGGTAAAGCAACAACTATAGAGTTGGCAGGAGCTAGGTGCTCCTCCTCCTCCTCATCCTCCTCAATATCAACATCATCATCCTCATCATCATCAGATGACTCATCCTCATCATCGTCTTCATCTCCTCCGTCGGCAGGATATGATCCTCCTTAGGTTCCTCATTATCATCCTCCTCCGGATCCTCATCAGGATCTAACTCAGGAACATAGCCTAGCGAATCAGCAGTGGGTGATAGAGCAGCAGGCAAGGGCTGCTCCTCAGCTAAGTCAACCACTCTAGATATAAAGTCTGGTGAAGTGGGTATCAGACACCGGCACAGTAATCATGGAAATGTGGCGGGGCCTGAAAAGCAGCTACCACATATGCATATGGATCCTCTGGCATCACGGGTGGTCCATCGACCCTCGAAGATCCGATTTCTGACAACCCTCCAAATGGGCTGGATACAACAGTGTATGTGACCGTAGAATCCTCAGAATCTGACATGACTGTATCTGAAAATCCAAAATAGTTATATTAGTATTGAATATAAGACTCTTATATTAATATACATTTATATCATAACATGTATATCAATCATGAAATGCATCTAGTCTAATCAACTAATGCAACAACTAGTGTATGTATGTCCCGTTAAAACCCCTTTTGTATGAATGCAATGTTTGAAAACGGTTATAGTCCATCAAAACATTTGACCTGGTTCTCTATAAGCTTGGCTTAGATACCAATCTATAACACCCCCAAATTAGGTCGTAGCGGAATATGTGTTGGGGGTGGTACTTCATAGATCAATAACACAAGATATATATAAGAACGACCATTAAACGCCGTTTAAAACTGATACATTGGATTTAACAAATTGTTTGTTATAAAAGCCCGAAGCTTCACTTGTTCACTTGTTCAAAATAAAAAGATTTCTAGCCTAATACAGATATACAAAATGTAATGTGGCAAAATCTTTAATGCATGACATCCAAATCAAAACCACCAATGTATCCATAGCACCCCTCGTGCCATATTGATCCCGTTGAAAAAACAATGCTTAAAATTCAACAGAATTTGTTGAGTGAATTCATCGGTTAAAAAATGATAATGAAGGACCAGCAAGATGAATCCTGATGGATAATGCAACAATGCAAACATCATAAAATGTAATTACGTTTCCCTAAGCTCATGACACTGAAGCACGACATGTATGAAATGCAATATAAATTGCCAACATTGCCCGTGTTGATGTTCTAACCCGCAACATCCTATGTCATGCACCTGGTAAAACGTTTCGTTGACGCGTCAAATCGCACATGAGCATGACTCACCCAAATGGGGATGTCAATCCTAAATAGATCTATTTATAATGTTCGCGCTCACAACAGTAATTTACAGTTTATGATAATGGGCTTAGAGGGTTATCGCTACTTAGGCAAACACGTAATCGTAAATGTGAAATGTCCATTTGCCTCCAGTTGTAAAACATGCATATGTTTCTCACCCCAAAACTTGTAAATCATTAATTTTAAAATTGTGGGCTTATGAACCTCATCTTTGAGTAATGAATATATCAGATTATATCACAGAAATGTCTACAGATAACTTCCGAAAGCAACCTAATAAATATAGGATAGTGCGTATAAGTACTCAAAGCAATTTATTGAATAACTAATACCATATATAATTTTATATAGCTACATCACCATCTAATCGTGTTTGTGAAATGATATTTATAAAGTTAAAACATTTATAAATATCTCAATAGTAAGAACGACGCAATTTCTTCGTTTTAAGCCGTTGTCTACTGTTTCTTATATCCACACTTTCGTATTAAGACGAGTTATCAAAATATTATATTTTCATATTTTTAGTCCCCTGATGAACAGTGGTTTTTACTGTTCATGACAGTTTATAAATTTATTTTTATAATTTAGTATCTAAAACCCGTAAATGTTCCGTATTCATATTCCGTTTTAAAGCTCCGATTTTATGATTCCATTCGAGCACGTCTTTGTTATTAAAACTTCTATCATATTAATGAAGTTTTCAAATGTTACATGTCCTGGATATAGAACAGTAAACGTTTAAAAAATAATTATGAAAAAAGTAATTTAATATATAAAAGAATAATAAAGCTCGCCGTATTCATAACTCCTCGATAATTAACCAAAAATTATGATTTGAAAATGTTTTTCTGGAATCCAAAAAAAGAAGTGATATCTGTGAAATAACCCATCTTATAATCATAATTAATTAGTACAATTTTTTGATAAAAGTTCTTTTATAAACCCGGTTATTAACGTATAACTGGTAAACTACGTATCTTCTTCGTTATTAATCCGTTTTTCGAGTTTCTTATATGCTTGGAATCGTCATGAGACGTAATATTTTTATAAACTATCAAATCAATGCCTTGGAATTCGAACCAAAACATCCTCTTATTAGTAATTAGGTATTTATATATATAAACTTGTTTTATTTAGTTTTCAACTTAGTAATTTACCACAAGTCTTTCATAATCCTTTATATCATATGTCTTACATATTATAGTATCCATTAGTCCATATTTTTTCCATGTGTCCAAGATAACAAGTCCTTAACAACACTTATAATTCATAAACTCATTATGTAGACTTTTAGTTAACTAGTTTATACATAAAAACTTTATACATAACCAACATTTACCCAATTTTTTTTTTTTACTTATACTCCCTTTATAACAAGACATTAGCAACCATATAACATGTGTAAAAGTATACAAAACCATAACCAAGTGAAAAATCCATTTTACAAGTTTAAAAGTATCCTAAATGGTGATTTGCTACATAGAACTTATATATACATAAAATCATAAATGTAAAGACATAAAGAGTTTTAGTGACCTTAATATGATGTGTGGTGATGAACAAGAAGATCTAAAACCTTGTTTAGCAACCAAACCCTAACTTGCAAGACTTGAAAACCCTAATCTCAACCAAAACCCTAATCTTGCTTTATCCTTGCTTAACCCTTGTAAACCTTAAAGCAAACCTTCTAATCACCTTAGGTTATCTTAGATATCATGTAGGAATGTGTGTAAATGTTACAATTAAAATTTTGTATGGATTTGGTGTGTGTTTGGTTTGAGCCGTGGGCTATAAGGGTGACAAAGGGAGTGTTTTTGTGTTTTTCACCTTTAGAAATGAAAGTGTGTATGTAATATTACTTGTATAAGTCTTATATACCTCAAGGACTAGTCAAAGAGACACTTAGAGGATTTCATGGAAGTCTTTGGTCTTGGTCCATTTCAATATTTGAGTTAGTAGAGAAATATCTACGTGTTCCCTAAATAAGACATCATACCATGAAAATAAGGATGTGTGATCAAATTTTGATAATATATTTGGTTCCTATCTATATAAATCTGGCCATATGAACTAATATGTGATGTTATTTATTAAATTTTGGGTATTTGGTACAATTGTGGTTATTTGTTGAAGCGTAGAAAAGTTTTGGTGGTTCTAGGAATGCCTAAACGTATTTTATCGCGAAACGTAAACACTTTACGCAACCAATAAAAACAAAATGAAAAAAGTTAATAATTATCCTCAAAATAATTACTTAACACTTGCTTGATGTAAACATTTAATTGTTTGATGCCCGTTTACATTGAACGATAATTTTTATCTTACGCGATTTAACTTAACGATCACGATTTAAAAGCAAACGCGTACAATACTAAAAGTAAATAGTGAATATATTGACGTCTTAAATGAACCTAAAACACGGGGTGTTATAGTCTTCCCCCGTTAAGTGAGCCTTGTCCTCAAGGCTTAAGACGCGGCACTTGACGACGGTGCGGTCTTTGTGAAGAGGTGTGGATATTTCTTCCGGAATTGGTCTTCACGTTCCCAAGTGAATTTAGGACCTCTCAGGGAGTTCCATCGAACCTTGATTATTGGAATGTGACTTCGATTCAACCGTTTAACTTCACGGTCCATAATTTATACCGGTTCGTCGACAGACTGAAGCTTGTCATCAAAGTGAAGCCCGTCCAACGAAACGGCTAATGGTTCGTCGCCATAGAACTTTTTCAAGTTGGATCCATGAAACGTGTTGTGAATCCTGCTCAACTCTTCAGGAAGATCAAGCTTGTATACAATAGATCCAACCTATTCCAACATCTTGAACGGTCCAACATACCTAGGCCCCCGTTTTTCAAAACGTACGACCCCTTTCCAAGGCGAAACTTTAAGCATAACTTTATCCCCAACTTGGAATTCCATCGGCTTACGCTTTAAATCGGCGTAACTCTTTTGCCTATCACGGCGGCTTTTGCATTCCTATTGCTGATCTTAGAATCTTCTCGGTCGTTTCTTGAACTATTTCTGGACCAGTGAGTTGAACTTCTCCAACCTCGGCCCAACAAACAGGTGAACGACACATCCGACCGTAAAGTGATTCAAATGGTGCAGCCTTGATGAAAGTGTGATAGCTATTGTTATACGAGAAATCAACCAATGGAAAATGGTTAACCCAGCCCTTTCCAAAGTCGATCGCACAAGCATGCATCATATCCTCGAGAGTTTGAATAGTCCTCTCGCTTTGCCCGTCTGTTTGTGGATGGTACGCAGTACTCATATCTAAGTTAGTACCCAAAGCCTTCTGAAGTGACCTCCAGAAATTCGATGCGAACCTCGGGTCGCGATCACAAATGATTGAGACAGGGATTCCATGCCTCGTGACCACTTCCTTTAGGTACATTCTTGCTAGTTTCTCCATGGGATCAGTTTTCCTCATGGGTACAAAGATTTCAGACTTAGTAAGTCGGTTGACAATCACCCAAATGGTGTCGTAGCCTTGGTGACTGACTTAGAAGCTTTCGTAGACAAAATCCATTATGATATAGTCCTACATCCATTGAGGTATATCATGTTGTACCAATAATCCTGATGGCCTTTTGGTGTTCCGTCATTGACCTATGCACACATTAGACATTTGTGCTAACATAGGATTGCGATTGATGGCCTTCATATTGGTCCACCAAAATATCTTCTTCATAAGTCCCTGTAACATTTTAGTCCGAACCCGATGAAAAGAGTATTTTGACTGTGAGGACTCATGCCATGATCACAGACTCAAGTTGGCCATAACATGTAACCACACTTGCCCATTGAAGCATAGAGTTTCCAATCCGAACGAGGTTTCCAACATTTCCGTTCAAATGTCCTCCGGATCCTTTGGTGTTCAACCTACATGCCTCCAACATCTTCGTTCTTGATGTTCTTTGGTTTTTGTGCTTCAGTCTAAGCATTCAGGATTTGTTTAGGAAGATCTAAGTCAATAGTCATCACTAAGGCTCGAACTCTTAATGGTTTACTCCGCTCATTCTTGCTCAAAGCATCAGCAACAATATTTGCTTTCCCTGGGTGATAACGAATCTCAACCTTCGTAATCACTGAGCAGTGGGGGGGCTGGGGAGTGGGGTGGGGGGGGGGGGGGGGGGGTGGGGGGGGGGGGGGGGGGGGGGGGGGGGGGGGGGGGGGGGGGGGGGGGGGGGGGGGGGGGGGGGGGGGGGGGGGGGGGTGTTTGGGGGGGGGGGGGGGGGGGGGGGGGGGGGGGGGGGGAAGCGCTGGGGGGGGAAAAACGATAGGCCATTCATATTTCAAGCTCCATTTTAATTAAGAATGTGTTGTAGACTCTTGTGATCCGTGAACACCGTACACTTGGTTTCGTACAAATAGTGTCTCCAGAGTTTCAGATAAAACACTACTGATCCAAGTTCCAAATCATGAGTTGTATAGTTCTTCTCATGAATTTTTAATTGGCGTGATGCATAAGAAATTACTTTCTTTCTTTGCATTAATACAGCACCCAATCCCTTATGCGACGCATCGCAATAGACTACAAAATCTTCGCTTACCTCAGGTGAAGGTCTACATGTAGTTTGTGGTACCTGAAGATTCTCAAACTTCATCTGAAGTGCAAGCCATATTGCTATATCTTGTTACTGCAACTAAGGATCATTTTTCATAGAAAGATACAGTTGATATTGTTGTTCTAGAACAAAGAGTGTTTATGATTGAGCTGGATGAACATGAAGAATATTTCCAAACATATAACTTCTTACTGACGCATCTTGAAAGAAATTCTTGTATCATTTTAAATGAACAGGTTTGGCTTTGAATAAAGATAGAAGTCGGTTTGTTTTTGATAAGTTGGTGTTGGGTGATCTTGATGATGGTGTAGTTTTAGTATCAGTTACCGTCAATTCTTGGAGTTTCTCAGTATCCGACACTGGAACTTGATCTCTAACCTGCTCAAGAACTTGCTTTTTCACCTGCTCCTTAATATGCGTATCTACCATGGTGGGTAATGATTAGACCATTACTTCTTGGAGATGATCAACAAGCGTATCGAATGACTTCTTTGACAAAAATCTCTCTTTAAGATGTCCAAACAAATATGTATAACGTCCATGTAACTCCTGAAAGAAATTCTTGTATCATTTGAACCGAGTAGGTTTGGCTTTGAATAATGATAAAATTCGATTTGTTTTGGACAATTTGACTTGATGATGATGTTGTTTGAGTATCAATCACCGTCAATTCCTGGAGTTTCTCAACATTCGAAGATATGATATTAGTATGATTCCTAGGAGATCTAATTGGTGTGGGGAATGGTGTACTCCTAGACTCCTCTACAATCTTCCCTTTCTCCCTTCGCTTTAATTCATACACTTCATCAGTTATTTCATCCTCCTCTTCATTAACATTGACAGGTATGACAACATTAGTAATTTCCACCTCTTCATCATTAGTGATCTCCACCTCCGGACTTTCCTTATCACTCCTGGGCTCTAACCTAGTGCCGAGAATCTGTGGTTCATCATTCCTAGGAGGTAAACTATCATCAATAACATTCTCAGATCCTTCCATCATCTTTTCAATCTCTTCAGACGCCAAGTGCTTGTTGACCAGTTCCACATTTTCTCTAGCTTCTTGCTCTTCTCGACTTTTGTGCTCAGCAAGACTTACTTGTAATGTATCTTGTAAGATCATCTCATCTGCTTTATCAATAGTTGGCACTGGAGCTGGTGGAGTTAGACGTGTAGATCTCCTTTCAGGAAGACGAAAACGAATCACAGTAGATCGTTTTGGAGCACTTGACTCTGCTGTATCCTTTTTAGGGGTAGGTGACCTAGGGGCGCTAAGTGTCCTATGTGTTCCTTGGGTAGACTCAGTCGGTTGTGACTGAGTCAGAGGAACATCTAACCCAAACACCTCCGCATACATCCTGTAATGCTCCGTGTGCTTCATCTCTTCAGTGATCATGTAGCACCTTGGAAAAATTTAGAACTCCTTGTCATTTTATGCAAAAGTATGTATCGCAAGCCATTACAAATTTTTCCATTTCCTTCCAATAAAAAGTTATCCTTCAAGCGACATGCAATATTTTACGCTATTGAGAAAATAATAGCACGTTATAAATCGTCATTTTGGTTAACAGATCAAAAAAGGATACTTCAGAAACACCGCGTAGCAATAAAATAAATCATAATTTTCTCGCCTTGCGAACAAAGTCGCACGTTCATATTTCAATAAATAAAACTATAAATGGACCAATATTTAAATATTACCAAATAAACAATATAACTTGACGTTTCATTTCCTTAAAACTCTAACATACAAATGAGTATCTAAGTCAATCAGTAGAAAATTCAAAATAGGCAATGTCAAAAATAAATACATCTCTATAATCAATGGTCTCTACACTTTCGAGATCATTCACATGCTACATCTTGTTTTACATTTCAATACAACAATAGCATCTATTCCCTAATAGTATTAGAAAAGAACAATCATAACAAATAGTATCATACATCAATAGTGGGTGTAAATAATGTCATTCACATGCATGGCCTCAGAAAACTAGTGATCACCTTGCGTATAAATTAGGAACCATGCACTAACAAACTTATCTCATCTAAAATTTGAAAACAAAGATTACACAAATCGGTGAGAGTTAGGTTTTCGCTTTCGTTGGATTCAAGGGCTAAGGAACGTCGGGTTCGAAGAGTAGTAACCAAGGGTTGGTTTGAACTCCTCGTCACTACTACACATCTCATCGTCTAGCAAACACTCGGACCTTCGTAAGTCATTTTTTGTAACTTAACATTTATCGTGATATGTCATTTACTCTTGTAGTCTCACTCGCGAAAGCCTCGACTTTGCATAAGTAGTGCACGGCATAAACCCATGCGTGGCTAATAAGTACGTACGCATGTAAAGGCAGTGATCGTACCATGCATAAAATAACAACGTATGGTAACAACTTGTAGACAACGCATCGTAACAAATAACGAATCAATGGAAATGGCATAAACTTTTAAACGCATACATATTATACCACGTTGACGCACTAGGGACTTATACACACTAGAATTACGCGTAAATTTTCGTAGAGCTTCTCATGTTACAACCTTGACATATTAACTAGGCTAACCAATGCAACATGTGACGAACCCCCGCGAGTCGTTAACTCGTTAATGGGCTGCCACTGCCCAAAGGAACCCAAGCAACCCATGCTTGTTGCTTCGTACTAAGGCATCGCATCCACTCGACACCAACTTGTACCGAATCGCATGAGCCACGGCAGGTTACTACTATTATTGAAGTTGTGCGTACTACAAAGGGCGAGAAGATCATCTTTGTGTCTAGAAATTGAGTCTTCTCGTTGCTAACTAAATAAGTTGTAAACATGCAAAATAGATAGAAAATTAATATATATACATGTGAGTTCGCTGTGGAAGAAATGAAACCAAAAACAGTGAGTGTAAAAGCTCACTTTTGTTGCGTCAGATGAGCAACAAAAAGAAAAAGAAAAGAAGATGGACATGTGCTTATTATTTATGTACCCGTGATGGGTTTTGTGATATTTAAAAGGATGCATGTTTTCTTAGTTTTTGACAAGTTGACGTAGGAAACAATTATACTATTTTCATTTATAAAGATTTGACGTAGGGATATGTTACGTGCATAACTATCGAACTCTCGGTTCGAGCTCCAAATGGGTTGGCAGCTCGTTAACGAGTATAATTATTTCAACGAGTATAAATTAGAAGTGATAATTTTCGATGCTTTTGAATTATTAACAATGGAACCGAACTTTTAAACAGGTAAGCGAGTTTATCCCGGCTCATATATTTTAGTTAACACCAAAGATATTTTTAAAACCTATTTGAGTTTAAAATCCGGTTTTAAAAGCCACGTGATTTAAATTGTAACATAAGAATATTAAATAAAAGTAAGTACTATTTACAAAATATTTAGGCGTCCTCACTTTGGACGCGCAATATATTAAACGGACATTAAGACGAGATTTAAGTGACGTATAGAGTGGTAATGAGCTGAGATAAAACATATATATATGTAACTCAATAGTTGGTAAATAATAGTTATATTATTAAAACTTAAATTGTATTATTTTAACAATATGACCATGTGATCTTAAGCACATAATTACATCAAATTATGTATAAATCCCTATATGTGCGAAGTCGTATATCATCCTTAGAGCTAACAGTCTAATCCAAGATATGAGAACATAAAGCGACAATTTATTATTGGACAAATAAATTGAATAATTAGTATATTGAATCCTTAGAATGTACACTCAGATTTGTTTTAATTACTTAGGTGTTTGACTGAGTCACTACTTGACGTGCATTGAATCCATTATCAGCTCCAGGCGATTAACTGACAAAGTAAGTTTTCATAGCCCCTACCCTACTGTTTTAAATCATCTTTTGGGGTGAGAACATTGCTTATTTCAAACATGTGAATACAAGTACAAGTACAATTACTCATTACTGATTGGTTTAAGTCCCAATTTAACCCAAGTTGCTATTTGCCCGATTTATCATGAACCATTAATTACTTGTAAGCGCGAATGTTATGGATAGATCTATCGGGATTGACGTCCCTGTTTGTCTTGGACTGACATTAGTCAAGCAAACACAGTTTCATTTAAGTCAGATTACGGGTGTCCTGGGTTAGACACCTACAAGGGCATTTATTCATTGTTGGTATATGTTAACGCTTCAGTGTCATGAGCTTAGACAATAGTAATGCAATTTATATGACATTGTATCTGTTATATTGTCATATGCGGATGAAATCTTGTGATTCATAAACATTTACATTTTCTGCTTAAACAAACCAATGAACTCACCAACTTTATGTTGATACTTTAGCAATGTTTTCTCAAGTATTAAGAACGAAGATGCTATATGAAGTGTCATGCATTGCAGTCATTTCCTGTTATCTGAGAATATTTGTACTATTAAAATCTATGTCGTATTGTCTATTTTTATACTTCCGCTGAATGTTTAAACACTTTATTATTTCCTAATACAAGTGATCAATTTTCTTAAACGTCTCATATAGAGGTCGTTCTGTATTGCTTAGAAGTATGATAATCATGAAGTCACACGCCCTCGGTTGCCATTATACTCTGATATTTTAGGGGTGTGACAGATCATCCAATCTGGAATTTTCATGCCAACTTTATCTTTGTGTCTCTCTGAATTAAAGATATTTTTCATTATATCATCATCTTGCAGGTTGTGATACATGTCACAAGCACGTCTTGAAATTTTAGGGAAACTGGTCATGTAATGACTAATGACGATCTTTGTAAATCTTGGATAAGGAATCGAAGATGTTGGATGATGAAGAGAATAGTAAATTCCTTCCCACTAGTAAACTCGCATAATCCAAGTGAATTTACTGACAAGCATACATCATTTGCATTATCTGTAATGGCAGTTGATCCCATCCAGTGACACGTGTGGTCAAGCACTTGGAAAATATCTTGCATAATGTTTGCCATGGTTGTAGAAGACCAGTTATCTTAAAGCTTGACGATGTCTTCAGCTCCATTGTAAATCCCAATTGTTGTTTATAGAATGAAACCATGTTAGAAAATGATGGTGGTGGCACGAATGAATTATGATTATTGTCATTTGCATGTGGTAGATGAAAGATTGTTCTGAAGTCATCCAGTGTAAGAGAAAGTTCTTTCTTGTCCATCATAAACTTGAGCCTATACTTTGAACCATCTTCCTTCAAAGTATGCCAGAAATGTGCCATATAAATCCATGGTACGGAGGAAGAAGCGGCAATGATGAATCGTAATGAATGATTCTTGATGATGTTCGTCAGAATTTTGTTTCCAGTGGGGACATTGCACATGTTTCAAGATTCAACTTTCTGTTAAGCTCCATAAGATCATATCGTTTGTTTGGAAGACTAGTTCATCTGGATGAACCTCAGTTGTATGTTGTTGTTGTGCCATGATGATTACTGAATGAATAAAATTGAGATGTTAGATAACAAACAATTCTTTTGACATTTTTGTCTTTTTCCACTATGTCTGTTTTATATGTTCTGACAATTCTTTTTGAACATATGTTTGATCAGTTTCTTTCTCATGTGCTCATTCTTGCTTTTTCTAGCACATGCCATACGCTTTATTCGAATTATTCTTTTGATTTATCATTTCTGTGTGTTCTGGCAATTCTTTTTCGAACACACTTTTGATTTGCTTTTTCGCGTATGGATTTAGCTCTCTCTTTCTGTTTTTAGAATATCCTCACCAGAAATTCTTTGTGACATGATACTCTTTCAAGAATAATGAAGATTTCTCTTTTGATTTTAATCAAGACTCTTTTACTAAAAATTAAAGCGAAATCATTCAACTTCTTAAAATTGTTTTGTGAAAGAGTATCATTTTGACACAATAACTGATTTTGAGAACTTTTTCCATAAATCTTTTGACAAAAACTTTCTTTATAATGATAACATAGAATCATATAATCACAAACCCACAATTAAATGAACACTAAGTCACTTACTCCTCATTTTGTTCATTGCAGAAAACGGCCGAAACCGGACATGACTTAGTCCACTTAAACAATTGAGATTTGGATTTTTGGATTCAAGTTATAAAAAAAACTTTTCACTTTCACTTTTTGTCATGATTCCTAAATAATGAAGACAAACATATCTAATTCAATAATTGAATGGACACTAAGTTACTCACTCCTCATTTTGTTCATTGCAGAAAATGGCCAAAACCGAACATGACTTAGTCCACTTAAACAATTACAAATATATATATATGACCCACAACTTAGAATTCATAAAAACTTGATTTCTTTCTCAAAATTATTTGATGTTTTCACCACACATGAGAAACTGATCTTTTTGTTCCACAGACATTCAAGCATTAATCATCATAAGCATTAATCATCAAAATTATTTCTTTGTCAAAACAACTTCACGTGTCCACAAACGCATTTTTACTGAATTTTGACTTTTTGACACCATCGAGTTTGACTTTTTGACCCTTCCGATTTTGACTATTTGACTATTACTGAGTTTCACAAACTAGATAAACAATGATTCATTTTAACTTATGGAAAAACCAAAACTCGATTCGTTTTATGTTCTATTATCATTTTTCAAACTCCAAACAGTAGACAAACAATCAAACTCAATAATAATAAAACTCAATCAACACCATATACTTCTGAATTTCAATTTCAGCGACTAGTTAACCATTCCTAATCTAGTTATCACTTATTTCTCCATAAACATTGTTTATTATCGTCCTTGATTTCAATCTTGTTGCATAAACTCGATAAAACACAAACTCGGTAATCCTAAATATTACCGAGTTTAAACTCGATAATGCAAACACATGTATTATTTGAACCACAAATCATATTCACTTACGTTTGAGTAAGAAAAATAGTTGTAATCGTTGTAATGAACTCGAAAGAGGTGCTTTGATATTCTACTCAAACTCGACAATAAGACTCGGTAATTATAAAAAGTAAAATAGAAAATTTCCTCCTTTTATAGCCACCGGATATTTGTTTGAAAAATAACACTTTCAGCCCCTGTGGTTTTCATTTTCGATTTTAATCATTTATTTCTCAAATTTTGTTTTCCAAAATTTCAAAAACTCCCCCTTGAAATGAAGTCATTTCAAAATTTGTCCACCATTATCAAAATCTCCCCCTTGGAATGAAATCATACTCAGCACGTAGTCTGAAAATGAAGATGTTTGAGTTTAAAATAAAAACTCCCCCTTGAGAAATATAGCATATTTCAAATTCAGTTTATTTGAGAGATCATTGTTTTTATTTTATTTCCAAAATGATGTATATGAATGAAATTTTTTTCAATTACTCCCCCGCAGATTATGATTCCGTATTTTCAATTGAAAGCTTTTTATAAAAACTTTGAATCATGAATCTAATCATGTGATCTTTAAATTATGTGTTGTTTTTTGTAAATAAAAAATCTTTTTGAATTTTTGTATTTTTGAATTTTTTATTTTGTTTTTGAAAAATGTATTTACATGTTTTTTATGTATGATCTTTTCAAGAAGATGACTTTGTCAGGCTTTCCAACTGTGTTGGAGTCATACATCTCTTACCAATGCGATGAACTAGATACTCAAAGCGTTCTTTTGGAAGAGATTTAGTAAATAGATCCGCAAGTTGGTATTCTATCCCGACAAAGTAAAGTTCCACAGTACCATTCTCAACATGTTCCTTAATAAAATGATACCGGATGTCTATGTGTTTTGTCTTAGAATGCTGGACTGGGTTGCATGAGATAGCAATGACACTCTTGGAATCATAATACATCGAAATCCGGTTGTATTTGTATCCATAGTCTAGTAGTTCTGTCCTCATCCAAATGACTTGTGCATAACATGCGGACAAGGAAACATATTCAACGTCAACAGTAGACATCGCAGTACAGTTTTATTTTTTCGAACTCCAACTTACGAGCTTTCCACCTAGAAATTGCAATCCTCCTGATGTACTTTTACAATCATCTTTACATCCTGCATGGTTCGCATCTGAATATGCAATTAGTTCAAATCCGGAATCCTTCGGATACCATAGTCCCATGTTATA